>JADRCH010000051.1:12884686-12935201 GCA_019843965.1 Rhynchomys soricoides
AGATGGAGATGTCCACTGGACCATGGTACCCTCCACCCATGGGATGAGATGGAGCTGTGTCAGGGTGTGCTCCTTAGTACATCCCTCACTGGTGTCCTGTACTTACATAGTAATAAAGACTGGAATATTCCATAATTATCTGAGAATCAGGCAGCTCACAAAGGCCAGATAATTCCTTATAACAGCAATTTTTCACCCACTTCAATGAATGTTGGGCTTTGAAGGATTCTCTTGTTCAAAAATAAGCAAGTACCCTGAGCAGGACCAACAGTGGGACCAACATGATCAACTAACTCAAATACTGAGCCACAATTACAAGGACAAGATGGAGCCTGGAAGCCGTGGAAGGACAGGCTTAGATTTCTACTCTTTGCAAACATAGACTGGGGGAGGAGTAACTGGTAGAAGGTCCAGAAGGTGAGAAAGCATCACAGGGAGGCTTCCTGCCAACGACAATGTCTGGAGCTCACCAGAGGCATAGTTTTTAAGGACAGAATGGAAACCTCTTGCTAGCAAGTATTTGCTATGGACATTTCAAAGAGCACCATTTCTGAGTCGCTGGTTATTTTGTGGGAAGTAAGTTGTATGACAGCATAATGTCCTCTCCGTAACACAGCAGTGATTGAGCACTAGATTCCTAAGGACTGCAGTAGTAAAAGGAAGCCAATGGGGGGTTCCAGTGGACACCAGTTAATGTCCCTTGGTATCAAGTTGGTAGAAGAAATGGAATGAGCATCCCACAGCTACCTCACCCCCATCCATGCCCCAGCCCGCCTTGCCTCATCTAGAACTTCAGCAGTGGCCTGGTCCTGCACAGCCTCTCCGTGGACAGGCAAGCTGTGATTGGGCACACCGTCCTTCATGTCTTTAAGCAACGCCTTCAGAACATCTATTTGTTCAATTAAAAACATAATTTCACGAAAATTGTTCTCCAAAGTCTGGCTTTCCTTCCTGTATACAGAAGAACCACAAGGTAAAAGAGGAAAATGTTAAAGTTCCTGCCAACAGCATCAGAGCCAGCAACAGTCAAAGGGGTCAGCTTCAGGGGAGGAAGAAATAGACTCACAGGGAGGAGAAAGCAGGGATGCACACTTGTCTGCTCATTATGTTTCACTGTGTAAGAAAAGCAAAGTGGATGGACACTGAGAAGATGAGTCAGGGCAAGTCCTTGCTTGGCTTTTTCTACACTGAGCAGACAGGATGCAGCTTGTATCACTTGTCCTCAGTCAAGTGATTTCATACAGGTGACTACTAAATCCCAATGCCATCCCCTTCAAGCTGGGATGTCCTTCATTTCAAGTACAGCAGAGAGAAGTGTTTTTTAAGCTGTAGCCTGGTAATCTATGCAATGTCCATACTTGAAACTTTATTTATTTATTTATTTTTCTATTTATTCATTTTTGTTTGAGACAGACTTGTCAGTTGTAGCTTCAAAATCAGGATCCTGTTGTTTCAGCCTGGCGAATATTAAAATTATAGGAACATGCCAGGCTCAGCTGAATGTGGTATTTTAAACAGATCTGGCTTTTTGTGGGTGGTTAAGAGGAAATAGCCAGGAAAAAAAATGCTCTTGACTGGCATGATATAAAAGGTATAATATAGGGAAGTTATTTCAGTTTTATAAATTTCCAAAAAGCATGCCCTACTATTTCAATGTTTAGAGTCACAGCCGAGAATGGCATAGTAAAAATTCTACTCACTTTAAAAGTTCCTGGTGCTCCTTAGGCATGCGAAGTCTGGCCTGGAATAAAGAAGAGAGGTAACTATGAATCTTGCCTCTTTGTTCATTGTCTTTCTTCTGAAACTACACTTGAACCTTAAACTACTTCTCGGTACATGAGAGCACCTTACATGTGTGTCTCCCTCAGCTTGCCACATTGTTACCATGTCTGAGAAGGTGGCCTATTCACATATCCAGTAGAAAGTGACATTTAATGTGAACTCCAGGATGCAAGTCTTATTTGCTGCTTCTGAAGGTAAGAACAGACAGAAGGGAGGGACAGGAAGATGGAGTACCACTGGACACTATGGATGCACATTTGTATTCCTGAGGGTGATTTAAGGATCTGGACCAGCTCCTGGTCCAAGACCAAGACCATGAAGACCTCGAGCTGTAGACGTCATCTCAGGTGAACTCTGTCTGTTGGGTTTCATGTGGTTGACCTTTTGTCCAGGACCAAGGTTGGTGTGCTGGTTAGGTTTTGGGAAACTTGAAACAAATTGGGAAAGGGAAACCTCCATTGGGAAAATATCTTAATCAGATTGTAGGCAAGCAGTGGGCATTTCCTTGATTTATAATTGAGATGGAAGCATCCAGCCCACAATGGGTGTGGCCTATCCTCCTACCCTGGGCAGGACATTCTAAGTTGTAAAAGAAAGCAAACTGAGCAAACTATGGGGAGCAAGCCAATAAGCAGCATTCCTTCATGTCCTCTGCTTCAGTGCCTGCCTCTAGCTTCTGCCTTGAGTTCTTGCCTTGATTCCCTCAATGAGGAACTGTGATGTGGAAAATAAACCAAGTAAATTCCTTCTTCTCCTTGTTCTTTTGATTGTGGTGTTTATCGTGGCTGTGGAAAGCAAACCAGGACAATCAGGAATGCTGGGAAGTGCTCATGGAACGGAGAATGGAAAATCTCACTGAGATATCAAGAGCTTCCAGGCAAAGGAGAGCACTATGCTGACTGGAGATGGAAAGCTAGTCATAAGGAATCATTTGACCTTCCCCCTTTTCCTGGAGATTCTCCTGGGGAGTCCGCAGGGATCAGAAGGTATGGAGAATCTGTGACATTTCTTAGCCATAAAACCTTTTCAAAGAACCCCACTTGTTGTAAGCTATCCTCACAAAACCAAGATGATACAATGCAAGCTGGACTTACCTGGTAGCATACTTAGTTTTACATGAGTGGTATGAAACAATAATTTAATGAATCACCTGGTAATTATAGAGCCGGGAGCCATATTCTGCAATGACAGTATATAATTGTCTGGGTTTTTGAGGAAACTCTGTTTCTTTAAGCCAATGATGATTTAGAAGTCCTTCAAAGAAAAGGCAAACTCTGATTAAAGAACTTATCTAGAAACACAAAATACCTTATATGTATTAATAAATATTTCTGTGGGTGGGAAAGAGGGATAGTCTTAAAAATCAGGAGTAGAAGGCTGGGGCTGGGGTTGGGGGTGGGGCTGGGACTGGGGCTGGGGTTGTGGCTGGGGTTGTGGCTGGGGCTGGGGCTGGGGCTGGGGCTGGGGCTCAGCAACAGAGCATCCACCTCTCGTGTACGACCCCAGCACTGCAGAAAAAGAAGAAGCTAGGGTAATGGTACAGTAATGGTGCAGTAGATAGAGAGCATGTTGCACAAACATGAGGTACTGAGTTTGGATCCCTGGCAGTCACCTCAAAGCTCATGTGGCCACATATGTTAGAATCTCAGCTCTGTAGATGTGGTGGTATCTGCAACAGTTGGATATCTGGAATTCTAGCTTCAGTGAGAGACCTTGTCTCAAAAAATAAGATGGAGCTAAACAGGGGAAGACACCGGGACATTGGCCTCTGTTTTTTGCACATGCACACAGGGGTACATGTACAGCTGCATACGTGTGCACATACATGTATGTATCACATTAACATATACACACATGCACACACACACACAGGTTGAGAAGGGCAAGGAGACAGGAACCAATTTTTAGGTGACTCAAAGAAAATGGTGAAGGAGAATATCCAGTCCTCCACAGAAACCACGATAACAGTGAAAGGGAATGGAAGGGGGAGGGGAGAAGAACGGAGGGAGGAGGATGGAGAGAGGGAGAGAGAAAGAGAAAGACTGAGAGAGATTGAGGCAATTGTTCTGGAATCTGATACTGGTCAGCAGCAGCTCTGAGATGCAAAACAACTGTAATCCTACAGACAGATCAGAAAGATTAAAAAAGTGAGCAGAGTCAGCCAAGACTGTGGGACATGTCTGAGATACACACTGTGCGGATCACACATTCCACCCAGAAAGAGGTAGAGGAAAAAGAGAGAGAGAACTCTGAAAAGAACAGTGGCTGATTGATAAAAGTAACAAATCTGTCCACCAAGAAATCCAACAAATGCCAAGGAGAACAAACTTACAGATTTTCCACATATAACATATAATCAAACTGTCTGAAGGCAAAGACACAGAAAAGGACTTGAAAGCAGCCAGAAAGGAATGCTTTGCCATGCATAATGGTTCTTGGCGGGGCTGTCTTTGGTTTCTCATCAGAAACTGTAGAAACCACTAAGCAGGAGAGAGGAGTGTGAAGTGCTGAGAGGAGTATCAATGTATTCGTGGTGCCAGAGAACTTCACAGTCAGCTCTGCAAGTGAAGAGGGAGGAGGCAAAGAGTGGCACAGGGAGACAGACAGGGAGAGGGATGCCCAAACAAATTCTGGGGATCTGGTGGACTAGTTGCTGTTTTTCAGACTAAGCAAAAACGACATTCTGTGGGACAGCTCAGTGCCATATGAAGAAACCAAGACATCCTGTTCAAATAACAAATACAAAGCCAGAAATTATAACAACATTGGTCAGTGCGTTAATTGCTTTTCTCATCTCTGCAACAGAAGAGCCCAACAGAAGTAACTTACAGGAGGAGACATTTATTTTGGCTCCATTTTAGAGGTTGCATCGACCACTGTAGGGAAAGGTGTGGCCATTACAGCAGCATCACACATGATTATGGGAGCACATGGCATGGCTTGTTCACATCATACTAGATCAGAAAGAAAAGTTCTTGGCCCAGGGCAGGACCAGGTGATAACCTTCAAGCCTACCCCAGTGTTCTATGTCTGCTAGCTCCATATCTCAAATGTTCAATAACCTCCCAGAAGAGTCCTACCAGCTGGAGACTAAGTGTTCACACATGAGCCTGTGGGAAACATTTTCTATTCAGACTATAACAGATGGTAAGTCAGGTTTAATTTCTTAAATGATATAAAAGATAAATACAGAAAATACAATGATAAATCCATACTAATGGGAAACTGGGTATTTGCATGATTTATAAGCTAATTTGCTATCAAGCCATTTTGTTATCCATTTTGGCTGTTGTAATTCCTGTGGTGGCCACTAAGAAAATATTTAACATATCTGTGAGAAGAATCTTCAAAAACTACATTACAACCAATTCAACACAAAAAAGGTAGTAACAGAAGAAATTATAATCAACAAGAGGGTAGAAGACATAGAGGAAAAATAGTGAAATGGCAGAAGAAAATCTTTTCTTGTGGGTAATTAATTTAAATGTAAATAGGCTAATAGCTCCAAGTCAACAATGGTGGCACATATGTGCAATCCTAGCACTTTGGAGGCTTAGGAAGGAGGGTGAAGAGTCCAAGCCAGGGCTTGGAGAGATGGCTCAGCAGCCAAGAGCACTAGCTGCTCTTCCAGAGAACCCAGGTTTGATTCCCAGCATCCACATGGTAGCTCACAACTATCTGTGGCCTCCATAGGCCAGAGATATATCTCAGTAGTAGATGACTTGCTTAACATATATATGGCTCTGGGCTTGATCCTAGCACTGGAAAACAGCAACAAACCAACATAGGTGTGTGTGTGTGTGTGTGTGTGTGTGTGTGTATGTGCATATACACACACAATGCTAAAGAGCTATGTTACTTGGAAGATATTCTATAAGCTTCTGTTCATTAATTAGTTTATTTGTTATTATTAAAATGGCAATATTTACAGATTCAAAGTAATCTCAGTTACTGGCAGAACATCAAGCTTCTGGGCCAATGGGAAAGACCTAGATATGTATCTATGGCCAGTTGAACTTTTTTCAGGATCCAAGATGATTAAAAATATCCCTATGGGAGAATTATGTCTTCAGCAAATGGTGCTGGTCCAACCGGATACTCAGGTGCAAATGAATGAATCTGGAATTGTATTCTGCACCACATGACTACGAAATGGGCCAGTGACATGGATGTAATTGCTAAGAACACAGGACTACCAGAAGAAATCAGTAAATCTTCACTGTTGGGATTTTGCAATGTCTTGATAAAATGTCATCAAAATTCTAAACATTTATGAACCAAAAAATAAAGCAAAAAATGAAAAGAAAGTGTTCACGATGAAAGAAAACATTTTAAAATCAAATGTCTGAGATGGGCAAATATGGTAGAAATGAACAAAAGACAAATAGACAAGTCTCCAGACAACACATGCCCAGAGCCTATAACCCCATGCAAATTAGTCACTAGGAAAATGCATAGCAAAACCACAATTACCAGTCTGTAGCTACCAATATGACTCTAGTTAAATAGGAAAGTGGAAAGGGATGGTGACAATGTAGAGAAAGTGAAACTCCCCACACATTGCCGGTGGAAATAGAGAGTAGGGTTTCTACTATGAAAAACAATCACCACTTCTTTCCTGGCATCTCCACTACTAGGTATTTGCTAAGACAGAATCTAAACTAAATGTTCAAACAAACACACATGCATATTTTTATAGCTGCACTAACCCTAAAATCCCAAAAGGAATGTCTTATACCTTATAACTGTACTGGCTGGTTTTGTGTCAACTTGACACAAGCTGGAGTTATCACAGAGAAAGGAGCTTCAGTTGAGAAAATGCATCCATGAGATCCAGCTGTAAAGCATTTTCTCAATTAGTGATCAAGGGGGGAGGCCCTTTGTGGGTGGTACCATCTGTGGGCTGGTAGTCTTGGGTTCTATAAGAAAGCCAGCTGAGCAAGCCAGGAAAAGCAAGCAAGCTAGTAAGAAACATCCCTCCATGGCCTCTGCATCAGCTCCTGCTTCCTGACCTGCTTGAGTTCCAGTCCTGACTACCTTTTGTGATGAACAGCAATTGGAAGTGTAAGCTCAATAAACCTTTTTCTCCCCAACTTGCATATTGGTCATGAGGTTTGTGCAGGAATAGAAACCCTGACTAAGACAATGACCCTTCAAACATTAAGATAATGAATGCAAACATGCAAGAAAACCACCATTTTGTCACATATTTGAGCTAGGTAATGAGGCAGGATACAGACTTGTGGTGAAGAGAGAAAGAAAACAGAAAGCTACTAGTTTGGGATACAAGGAGTTTTCTTTAGGAGCAGTGGATACATGCAGTACCTCAATAAAGAAAATGGTTGCTTGACATGGTACACCCAATAGCCCTGAATTATCATTTCACCTTAACGGAGAACAAAAACAGTGGTGGTGGCTGCTTTAATTCTTCTGAGATTTATATGCATCAATGTTTAAAGTTGAACCAGCACATCCATTGGCAAGTTGGCCAGCTTGAAATTAGGAAGTACAGAGCAGCAGTTTATATCCATTATAAAGACTTCAATGTATATCTTTAAAAGATGATGTCATAGTTGTACAAGTATAGCCCAAAGACTAATGTGTCAAAGGCTTGACCTTCAGCTTGGCAGTACTAGGAGGTGGTAGAATGTTGAAGAGGTGTGTCTAAGTGGTAGGGTCATTGGAAGCATGCCCTTGAAGGGAACATTGAGACTATGAAGTACTAGCCTGCCAGCCAGGCAAGATGTGCTTACTGGAGCCACAGTAGTGTGACAGCTATGAGCTAACTACCCACTTTCACATTGAATTTGAGACCTGCCCACAGGAGGACATTTCATACCTGGTACTATAATTCCAGTCAAAACTTCATGGCTGGGGAGGTCATGGGTTCCAGGGTAAAAGCTGTTGCTTATAGAGCCATGCTGTCAAAATGCCTTCTAAATATTTATGTTTATTCCCATAGACCTGGGCTACTGCTCTCAGTCATGCTAAGAGAAGTTACTTTCTGCAGTCGACAGCAGTCAATGGAGAGATAGTTAACTGATCAAGCAAGAATGAGAATATGAGACTGAGTGATGAGCCCTAAATATCTGTGTAAATCCCCTAAAGGATTGGGGAATGTTGAAGAAGAGGAGGTAGCAAGCATAGAGTTGTAGGATTGGGAGGAGCACTGTGAAATGCTAGCAGTCTTCTGGACATGACAATTGTATCCGCGAACTCACTGCAGTTGTGATTACCTGTACAAGACCTACACAAGATCAAGACAACCAAAACTCTAGCATCGATGGAGTAGACAATCCACTGGCTTCACCCTTTGCTAAGGAATTATATTGGTAGTGGATAGTCACCAGGGGAGGGAAGATCATTCTGATTGAGGACTGGTAGGTTTCCCATGCATCTTGTGGTAGGGTGGGCCCACACCTATTTGCATATGGGCAGTACTAACTAACTGGACTTTGTGGTTTTCAAATCACAAGTCATAAAGTTGGGGGTGGGGCATGAGAGAGACTGAGAGGGGAAATGGGAGAAAAAATGGTCATATTTTGTTATGAATTTATGAAATTCTCAAAATAATTAAAATTTTAAATAAGTAGAACTAAAACAGCATATGCAAGTATTAACAAGCCATGATGAAACATATTATATAGAATTAATATGTGAATAAAAGATTTTAAAAATTGAAAAAATCCCCAAGCTCAGTCACTCAAATTTAGAAAAGATAAAACATTATATATTTCTATGGGAAGCGTATTGGGGATTCTTTCCTTTTTTTTCTATCTGTTTGTCTGTCTATCTTCTATATATGTTGCGGGATGAGTGTGTATGTGCCACGGCATGTATGGAAAAGACAGAAGACAATTTGATGGAGTCAGTTTCTCCTTCCACTTTGTGAGTCCAGAGATCAAACTCAGGTTGTCAGTTTTGGCAGCAGGTGCCTTTAGCATCTGAGACATCTCACTGGCTCCATATTATTTTGTTTGTTTGTTTTTTGTTTTGTTTTGTTTTTCAAGATAGATCTTTTCTGTATAGCCCTGGATATCCTGGAACTCACTCTGTAGACCAGGCTGGCTTTGAACTCAGAGATCTGTTTGACACTGACTTCCTAGTGCTGGTATTAAAGGCATGGGCTACCACTGCCTGGTTACCCATATTAAGGTTGCAACTTCTGTGTTCCTTTGCATATCTATTATGATTTCCTGTTTTGTGGTTTTATGGGATTCCTAAACATGTGTGTCTCTGCATCTTTATGTTTCTCATGTTTTTTTTTGTTTGTTTTTTCCTCTCTGACTTATTTTATATTTATTCTTTATTATTATTATTATTACTCATTATTTTATCCATATTTGTTTTCTAACTAGAGATAGATAGGGCATCAAGTTTGAAAAAAGGGGAGGTGGGGGTTCCAGACACAGGAACTAAGAAAAGGCCAGGAGGTAAGAGCCTGCCTGCTTCCACCTACAGCCAGAGACCCCCGCCTGGCCCACGAGGCCTCCATATACAAGCAGCACAGGGAGAAAGCTACCAGCCCACTTACACTAAGGAGCCAGCAACAGGAGGACTCCAGATGCAGGGTCTGAAGAACAGCTGGAAGAGAAAACTGGTCTCCCAGGAATATTTCCTACAGCTTGAAGGAAAGACAAGCCACTATCAGAGAGAGAAAGACCAGCTAACACCAGAGATAACCAGATGGCGAAAGGCAAGGACAAGAACACAAGAAACAGAAACCAAGACTACTTGGCTTGTCTGAACCCAGCTCTCCCACAACAGCAAACCCTGGATACCCCAACACACCAGAAAAGGAAGACTCAGACTTAAAATCACATCTCAAGAGGATGATAGAAGATTTTAAGAAGGAAATAAATAGCTCCCTCAAACAAATACAAGAGAACACAGGTAAACAACTAGAAGCCCTTAAAGAGGAAACACAAAAATCCCTTAAAGAATTACAGGAACACACAATCAAATGGGCAGAATTACAGGAAAACACAATCAAACAAATGAACAAAACCATTCAGGAGTTAAAAACAGAAATAGAAACAATAAAGAAATCACAAAGGCAGACAACCCTGGAGTTAGAGAACATAGGAAAGAGATCAGGAGTCATAGATGCAAGCATCACAAACAGAATACAAGAGATGGAAGAGAGAATCTCAGGTGTGGAAGATACCATAGAAAATATGGACACAGCAGTCAAAGAAAACACAAAATCCAAAAAGCTCCTAACCCAAAACATCCAAGATGTCAGGGATACAATGAGAAGACAGAACCTGAGGATAATAGGTATAGAAGAGAGTGAAGATTCCCAACTTAATGGACCAGTAAATATCTTCACAAAATCATAGAAGAAAACTTCCCTAACCTAAAGAAAGAGATGAACATAAATATACAAGAAGCCTACAGAACGCCAAATAGACTGGACCAGAAAAGAAATTCCTCCTGTCACATTATAGTCAAAACACCAAATACACAAAATAAGGAAAGAATATTAAAAGAGGTAAAGGAAAAAGGGCAAGTAACATATAAAGGCAGACCTATCAGAATTATGCCAGACTTCTCACCAGAGACTATGAAAGCTAGAAGATCCTGGGCAGATCTCACACAGACTCTAAAAGAACACAAATGCCAGCCCAGGCTGCTATACCCAGCAAAACTCTCAATAATAATAGATGGTGAAACCAAAATATTCTATGACAAATCCAAATTTGCATAGTATGTTTCCACAAACCCAGCCCTACAAAGAATAATACATGGGAAACGCCAACTCAAAAAGGGAAACTACACTCAAGAAAAAGCAAGAAAGTAATCTTTCAACAAACTCAAAAGAAGATAGTCACAAAAACCATATAAACAACATAAAAAATAACAGGAAATAGCAATCACTATTCTTTAATATCTCTTAACATCAATGGTCTCAACTCCCCAATAAAAAGACATAGACTGACAGACTGGATCCATAAACAGGACCCAGCATTTTGCTGCATCCAGGAAATGCACCTCCGTATTAAAGACAAACACTACCTCAGAGTAAAGGGCTGGAAAACAATTTTCCAGGCAAATGGCCCCAAGAAGCAGGCTGGAGTAGCCATTCTAATACCGGGTAAAATTGACTTTCAACCAAAATTCATCAAAAAAGATGAGGAAGGACACTTCTTACTCATCAAAGGAAAAATCTACCAAGAAGAACTCTCAATTCTGAACATCTATGCCCTGAATGCAAGAGCTCCCACTTTCATAAAAGAAACTCTACTAAAGCTCAAAGCACACATTGCACCTCACACAATAATACTGGGAGACTTCAACACACCACTATCAACAGTGGACAGATCTTGGAAACATAAACTAAACAGAGACACAGTGAAACTAACAGATGAAAACCAAATGGGATTAATGGATATCTATAGAACATTTCATCCTACATTAAAAGAATATACCTTCTTCTCAGCACCTCATGGTACCTTCTCCAAAATTGATCATATAATTGGTCACAAAACAAACCTCAACAGATATAAGAAGATTGAAATAATCCCATGCCTCCTATCAGATCACTACAGAATAAGGCTGGTCTTCAATGGCAACAAAAACAACAGAAAACCCACATACACATGGAAGCTGAACAATGCTCTGCTTAATGATAATCTGGTCAAGGAAGAAATAAAGAAGGAAACTAAAGACTTCCTAGAATTCAATGAAAATGAAAGTACAAGTTACCCAAACCTATGGTACACAATGAAAGCAGTGTTAAGAGGAAAACTCATAGCTCTGAATGCCTCCAAAAAGAAACTGGAGAGAGCATACACTAACAGCTTAATAGCACATCTGAAAGTTCTAGAACAAAAAGAAGCTAATACACCCAAGAGGAGTAGAAGGCAGGAAAAAATCAAATTAAGGGCTGAAATCAACCAAGTGGAAACTAAAAGAACTATACAAAGAATCAACCAAACCAAGAGCTGGTTCTTTGAGAAAATCAACAAGATAGATAAACCCTTAGCCAGACTAACCAGAGGGCACAGAGACAGTATCCAAATTAACAAAATTAGAAATGAAAACGGAGATATAACAACAGACTCTGAGGAAATTAAACATATTATCAGATCCTACTCCAAAAGCCTATATGCAACAAAATTAGAAAATCTGGAGGAAATGGACAAGTTTCTAGACAGATACCAATTACCAAAGTTAAATCAGGATCAGATAAACCATCTAAACAGTCCCATAACCCCTAACGAAATAGAAGCAGTCATTAAAAGTCTCCCAACCAAAAAAGTCCCAGGACCAGATGAGTTCAGTGCAGAATTCTAACAGACCTTCAAAGAAGATCTAATCCTAATACTCTTCAAGCTATTCCATAAAATAGAAACGGAAGGAACACTACCGAGTTCATTCTATGAGGCCACAGTCACAGTGATACCAAAGCCCCACAAAGACCCAACAATAAAAGAAAACTTCAGACCAATTTCCCTTATGAATATCGATGCAAAAATACTCAATAAAATTCTTGCAAACTGAATCCAAGAACACATCAAAACGATCATTCACCATGATCAAATAGGCTTCATCCCAGGGATGCAGGGATGGTTCAATACCCAGAAATCCATCAATGTAATCCACTACATAAACAAACTCAAAGAAAAAAACCACATGGTCATCCTGTTAGATGCTGGAAAAGCATTTGACAAAATTCAACATCGCTTCATGATAAAAGTATTGGAAAGATCAGGAATTCAAGGAGCATACCTAAACTTAGTAAAAGCAATATACAGCAAACCAGTGGCCAACATCAAAGTAAATGGAAAGAAACTCGAAGCAATCCCACTAAAATCAGGGACTAGACAAGGCTGCCCTCTCTCTCCCTATCTATTCAATATAGTACTTGAAGTTCTAGCTAGAGCAATCAAAAGGAAATCAAAGGGATACAAATTGGAAAGGAAGAACTCAAAATATCACTACTTGCAGATGATATGATGGTATATTTAAGTAACCCAAAAAACTCCATCAGAGATCTATTACAGCTGATAAACAACTTCATCAAAGTGGCTGGATATTAACTCAAGTAAATCAGTAGCCTTCCTATACTCGAAGGATAAACAGGCTGAGAAAGAAACTAGGGAAATGACACCCTTCACAATTGTCACAAACAATATAAAATATCTTGGTGTGACTCTAACCAAACAAGTGAAAGATCTGTATGACAAGAACTTCAACTCTCTGAAGAGAGAAATCGAAGAAGACCTCAGAAGATGGAAAGATCTCCCATGCTCATGGATCGGCAGGATTAACATAGTTAAAATGGCCATCCTACTGAAGCAATCTACAGATTCAAAGCTATCCCCATCAAAATCCCAACTCAATTCTTCATAGACCTAGAAAGAGCAATTCTCAAATTCATATGGAATAACAAAAAACCCAGGATAGCAAAAACTATCCTCAACAATAAAAGGTCTTCTGGAGGAATCAGCCTCCCTGACCTCAAGCTGTACTACAGAGCAGTAGTGATAAAAACTGCATGGTATTGGTACAGTGACAGGCAGGTAGATCAATGGAATAGAATCGAAGACCCAGAAACGAACCCACACACATATGGTCACTTGATCTTCGACAAAGGAGCTAAAACCACACCATGGAGAAAAGACAGCATCTTCAACAAATGGTACTGGATCAACTGGCGGTCTACATGTAGACGATTGCGAATTGATCCATTCCTATCTCCCTGCGCAAAGCTCAAGTCCAAGTGGATTAAGGACCTCCACATAAAACCAGATACACTGAATCTAATAGAAGAGAAAGTGGGGAAGAGTCTCAAACACTTGGGCACAGGGGAAATGTTCTTGAACAGAACACCAATGGCTTGTGCTCTAAGATCAAGAATTGACAGATGGGACCTCATAAAATTACAAAGCTTCTGTAAGGCAAAGGACACTGTAAATAAGGCAAAACAGCAACCTACAGATTGGGAAAAGATCTTTACCAATCCTACATCTGATAGAGGGCTAATATCCAGTGTATACAAAGAACCCAAGAAGCTAGACTCCAGAGATCCAAATAACCCTATCAAAAAATGGGGAAGTGAGCTAAACAGAGAATTATCAACTGAGGAAACTCGAATGACCAAGAAGCACCTAAAGAAATGTTCAACATCCTTAGTCATCAGGGAAATGCGAATCAAAACAACCCTGAGATTTCACCTTACACCAGTTAGAATGGCTAAGATCAAAAACTCAGGTGACAGCAGATGTTGGCGAGGATGTGGAGAAAGAGGAACACTCCTCCATTGCTGGTGGGAATGCAAGTTGATACAACCTCTCTGGAAATCAGTTTGGCAGACCCTCAGAAAAATGAACATACTACTACCTGAGGACCCAGCGATTCCACTCCTGGGCATATACCCAGAAGATGCTCCAACATGTAATAAAGACACATGTTCCACTATGTTCATAGCAGCCATATTTCTAATAGCCAGAAGTTGGAAACAATCCAGATGTCCCTCCAGAGAGGAATGGATACAGAAAATGTGGTACATTTACACAATGGAATACTACTCAGCTATTAAGAACAATGACTTCATGAAATTCGTAGACAAATGGATGGATCTTGAAAATATCATCCTGAGCGAGTTAGCGTAGTCACAAAAGAATGAACATGGTATGTACTCACTGTTAAGTGGTTATTAGCCCAAAAGTTTGAAATACCCAAGAGTCACTTCGCAGCAACAGTAGTACTGAGTGTGAGGTCCCAGATGGAGGGCTTGGAGAAAGGACTGCAAGAGCTGAGGGAGTGAGCAGCCCCAGGGAGGTAGCAACAGTGGCAACTGGCCTGACCCCAGATATTTCTGGAGACTGATCCACCAACTAAAGAATACACCTGGAGGGACTCATGGTGCTGGCCACAAAGGCGGCAGAGGAGGGTCTTGTTACCTGTCAGGCAGAGGAGAGGCCCTTGGGCCTGAGGGTGTTAGATCCCCCAGGAGAATGACAAGGAGGGAAGATGAGAGTGGGTGGGGGGTGGGCGGGTGGGCTGGAGAATATCCCCATAGTGGCAGGAGGAGGGCGGAGGGAATGGGGAGGTTCCAAAGGGGAGATCTGAAAAGGGGGAAACATTTGAAATGTAAATAAAATATGAAAATAAATAAAAGAAAAAAAAAGAAAAAAGGGGAGGTGGGGAGGATCTCAGAGAAGTTGGGGGAGGGGAAGCTGTAATCAGAAGATATTGTATTAGACAGATCTATTTTAAATTTAAAAAAATAATCTGAAATACCTACAGAAAGATAATTCCCCAAATTGCCTAAGAAAAGCTTATATTACTTTTAAAGCGGGACATGAAAGGGGATGGAAGCTTGAAGAATGTGTAGCTGACTTCCAATGTGTCCAACACACATCAGTCCACTGAGCTGTCTCTTACCACATAGTATGAGAACCAGTTTAAGAACTATTACTGTTCAGGCTTACCAACAAGAAGAAAAGTTGATGTAAACACTGTACTTAGGATAATCTTCCATGATCGAGTTAACCTACGAATGACGAAGAACATTAAGAATTTAATAATGTAATCCATTGCTATTAACTTTTAACTTGGACTTTAGTCTGCAAACACAAGACCACAAAACTGGATTTGTCTCACTCCTGGCTGCTCTAGATTAATTCCATGAACTTGTTTCTGGTTTGTGATCTTTGAAACTGACAGTAATTTTCATGATGGTATATGCGCAAATACATGTACATTCCTCCACATGCATTTGACTGAGACACTGCTGGGTTCCTATGTATGGTCTTTAAGTGCTTGTAAGCAAAGTTTTTCTAGAAGTCAAAATTGATAAATTTACTAAATGACAAGTGACTGAGGTTAAATGAGTTCACCAGACTTGTCCTTAAATGATAGGACTGGTATCCTTATGTAAGTGGAGGAGACCAGGCTGCTATCCATGTGCCATCTGGACATGGTGAGAAGGTCACTGTCTTTGTGACAGGCAGAGAGCTTCTGCCAGAGCCATAGTCTGCTGAAGCCTTGACTTTGAGCTTCCTGGCTTCCAAACTGTGAGAAAAATCAATGTCATTTTTAGTATCCCAGACTCTGGTGTTTTACCATGACCCAAGAGACAAATCCACCAAGTATGTCAACAAGCCCTCTTGAGTTTTCAAGTTCCACTCTCAAAGTGTCTCTTGTCTGAGCTCTATCCCTGCTCATGAGGTGTGCCTAGTTTCCTACTTCTGCGAATGGGCATATGTAGATAGCTCCATTTGTCTACCCTCTCTCAACACTATGTTTGCAAAACTTCACACTGTTGTGTGTGGTTGTGGCTTACCATTCTTATGAGTGGCAAGTGCCTTACCACTGGACTATACCCCAAGTTCCCAAATTCAACCTTAAGAAAAAATTCTGGGGCTGGAGAGATGGCTCAGTGGTTAAGAACACTAACTACTCTTCCAGAGGTTCTGAGCTCAATTCCCAGCAACCACATGGTGGCTCACAACCATCTGTAATGGGATCTGATGCCATCGTCTGGTGTGTCTGAAGATAGCTACAGTATACTCATATACAAAAATTAACAAATCTTTTTAAAAAGAAAAAAGAAAAAAAGAAAAAAAAAATCTGAATAAAAGGATGCCAAAGCAGTTTGGGTATTCCAGGTTACCAGGCTACAAATTGATCCTTAAGAGTTAGAAAAACTAGTGATGGATCATTTGTTACTTGTGGGTGGTAAGTAGATGCTCCAGGAGAAGCCTTGCATCAGAATTTCAGAAAGACCAGTGATACCTGTCCCAGAATGTCATGTCATTCCACAATGTGACTCCCAGCTTTTCGTCTCTTGGCTCTGAACTAGACGCCATCAACCGAAAGGCAGGGTTCTAAAGAAGGTCTAAGAGGGTGACCTCATCCGGAAGTGATGTAATCTATATGTTGACACCCTCTTTTCTTTAAAATTTACTTCTTTACTATTATGTTCAACAGATGGTAAACAGATTACTTACATTGCAAGTTAGTTGGCCAAAGGGTGTCAGAAGTGAGTCTCTCACCAAACCACCTTAACAAGTATGATGTCAACTGGGCTTTGTGAACCACAGCTCACAAAGAGAAACTTAAATTCCCTGGATACAGAACCTAAGCAGCTTGACTCCCTCTCCTTGATCATGCTGAGCTACAGCCAGGGCTCAATGGCAGAACTTAAGACAGTGCTAAAAGCAACTAAGAGGAGAGTTCCTCCTTCCTTTCCCTCCATGGTAGCCTATCTTGAAACCACAGTGTGAAGGGGGCTTTACTGTTTAGAGAGTGTTGTTTAGGCGTTAACCACAGCTGGAATGGGCTGAATTAAAATGACTACACTACCGTATTTTCCAAAAAACATTTTTTTCCTATTTTTTTTTTTAACTAGAAAAATTGGCTGTCAGGCTCTGCTTTGTGAAACTCTTTTTATGCCTTCACTTAGCCTGTGGGATTCTGCCACTTAGGGCAAGTGTGTGTCATTGCTGTGATTTTTCAAGGCTGCTCTTCTGAAATAAGGTCGCTCAGCAGCGCTCTGTTTTGATAACGGGCATCATTGCTTTTGTGCAGATGCTCTCTTTCTGTTTCTAATGGTGTCTATTACAATGTTTTCACCACCACCACCCACTAGGGACAGTAGATTTGGCTCACCCACCAGACAGGTCTCCCTTTCCTTATGGGGAATGTGTTCTTACCAGAGGACGCATCATTATTAGCTCAGAATGTGCATCAACCTCCAGGTTCTTCATTCTCAGCCAAGGGTGCAGTAAACACCTCTCTGGCCTAGTGTGCAAAGCCTGTCTAAGCTCTGGATAACCCAGAGCCTGGATGAACCAGTGACCACAGAGCATGTCATCTGTATAGCTTGTTACCACTGCCAAGGTTTGTTCTTCCAAAAAACATGACTCCTCTGTCTCAATCCTTTCCCCTTGTTCACTGTGATTACTCAACAGTCAATAGCAAATGGCCGGAGTACCACAGGAAGTATTGTGGTTGGAAGCTTCAGAGGAAACTGGAAATTATTTTCTCCGAGAAGGAAGAACACTTGTTATTTTACAGGTAGACCGGCCACCAGTATACACAATAGGCATTAGATCTCAGCAGGGGATTTGGGTTCGTGCCTGTAATCCCAGCATTTAGGGCCTGAGGATTGTCATAATTTAAGGTCATCCTGGGCTATGGTGTGAGGACCTGTCTCCAAGATCAAAAGGAAATCATTCTGCAAAGTGGCACATGTTCGTGTTTGGGAGTTCTTGCCCTGACAGCAGGACATTAACACTTGAGGTGCAGCTGGATTCTGCAGAACAATCCTGAAAGGGCTGTTCATCCTTCCTCTGCTTTGGTCTTTCACTCATTTTCTTCCCACAAGTTACAAAGAGCTCATAGAGCAGAGAACACCATTTGTTTTCTCATCCCGATTTTATGAAGAGCAGAAAACCATACGTATGTTATTTGATATATATCTTCTTACAGACACTTCTTGTCCAAGATCCAAACTGGGAGTGAGCAAAGTTTGAAAAGTTCAGTGAGTCACTATTGCATCACTCTTGGTGACACCTCACAATGACCAATAGGTCGCCACACCCATGCAGGGGCTACAGGTACTTAAGTCTGTCTGAGTGTCTCTCTGCTTCCCATGTCTTACTGTATGACATTTCAAACCTAAGGAACAATGTCAAGACCTTCTATGCACCTACTGCTTTGCTACAGAATATCTGGATGATGTGTTGTGTTCGTTTCAATACTCAAAGATATCAGAAACAAAGAACCAAATCCTCCAGTCTCATTCCTCTCATTTCCTCTGTAGATAAGTAATTTGAAAATTAATATTATATTTCCATATGTTTTTAAAAAGTGTCTACAAATAATGTTATATTTATTTATACATATATAAATAAAAGATATTCTACTATATTCTGTTTCAAGTTCATATGTCCTGAGATATATTAACCCAATTCAGTCATTTTACCTGCTCTTTAGTATTTTATTATACAGCAGTTCATTTGTCCATTTTCCATAGATGTATTCTTAATTTGTTTTCAGTGATACAAACTGTTTACTGCCTGTTTCTGCATGCACACCAGAGTGCACTTTGGTTACATATCTAGAGACAGAATTGCTGCATGGCAGAGTGACCTGGCTTATTTGGACCATGCAACTCTAGTATGACAATTATATCTATTTTAAAATTTGAAGTTTTTGGACTGGTGTCATCAACATGGCTCAAGAAGAAGGCCCCTGCTCTTCTATATCCCCCAAACCTGTAGTTTTGGTCGACACTATGGATAATGGTGCTTCCGTACTAGCTTTGGGATCTGGCTGGGAAGTTTTGAGATACCCATAGAACCCTGGACTGAAGAGAGACATTGTGAGAGTGAGGATTCATTCTGCCCAGTGGCAGAATTACTGTGGCCCCACCTAAAGACCCAGAAACAACTCTTCCCACGTTAGACTTGATTGCACATACACAGTCCTCAATTCCACCTGTGAACACAAAAGTCATCTGGGACCAAATAAGAGCTCCTCCCCCAAGCCACACAGCCTGGAAACAATCCTGATATTCCTGGCCATACAGGGATTGTAGGGGAGACACATCCATCATATTGGCCTAGGGCAGTCATGTCAACCATCCAACAGTAGCTCTTGAATCATCTCTGTAACAGAGGTCTAGACTGCTTTAGCCATGATCTGATCTGTCCAGATATACAGCAAGAGAAATGTCCATCTATCTCCCAAGAGAAAGTCCCACTGATCTTGATCCCATGAAAGATCCTGGCACATGTTTGTCATTCTACTTCAGTCTGTCAGCTGAGGTCCAAGAGCAGGTCTTATACCCACTCAAGAACCTACCCCTAGAGGCAGGCCTGCTGACTTTAGTCCTTACTGTGGGCTCTGAAGTAGCCTTTTGACTTGGTTTCCAGTCTTTCTCCAGTCTTTGCTTAAGTCATTGCAGAGGCTATCCAGGGACTTGCTTGGTAAAAGAGCCAAACTTCCTCTAGACCCTGCAGGACCTGTATCTGCTCGTGTACCAGATAATAGAGCTGTATCTGAAGATATCACTATAGACCTTGAACTTGATTCACCACAGTGCCAATTCTACTGATCAATGCGCTGGAAGCCTTCGAACCCACCTAGGTGCAAGGTATTTGCCTCTAGCAACAAGTTATACAACAGAAGACCCAGCAGCTGTCCAGTTGTTTGATTAAAACTTGCCCTAGATGCATTTCTATCCGCTAAAGACACAACAGGGTGAAGTCTTACTGGTTAAAATCGGTCTGTAAAGACTGGGAAAGTGATTGCTCCTTCAGAGGCATGAATACTGTACAAGTCTACATGGATGACAAAGAACCAGCCAAACATGATCTCATCTGAAAAAAAAAAAAAAATAAAGTTCAAGTAACCGACCTCAAAGACATCGAGATCTACAGATTGCCTGATTAAAAAGTAATACAAATAATGAATTTAAAGAAGCTTTGAGAAATGCTAGAGAACACAGACAATGAGACAAAAATCGGAAAAACAACACAGGCAAAACAAGAAGATATTAAATAAAATAAGCACAAAATACCAAGTGACCAGAAAGCCTTGATCCAAACTTACACTTATGGCCTGAAGCTTCCCATAGAGAGACTCAGCAACAGGTTCAGTCATAGGAGGAAAGCACCGACAAGTCACAGAGATTCCACTTGAGGCCCAGCAACTTGTCTCAGTGGGTGAAAATACTTGCCTTGAAAGTCCTATGACCCGATTTTGATCATGGGCGCCTGACAGGATGGAAAGAGAAAATCAACTTCTGAAAATTGTCCTCTGTTCTCTACACACAGTGTGGCGTGTGGACTCACACTCATTCACACTAATAACAATGCATGAAGATTAAAACTCAAAGATAAGAAGAAAAAGGGTGGTCCATTTGAAATGAATCAGTTTGAGGTGCTAAAAGGACGAAGTGTATGAAACCTGTAAAATAACATAAACGCGAATGCACACACAATGAGAGCTCCAAAGTGGAAAAGAAAAAGAATAAATAAATAAATAAAATAAAATATTAAGTAAACACGGCTTGGTAATCTTTATCTTGGCAGCAATTGGGACATTTGGATTTTTGATGCTTCAAGGTCAAGTAATATATACATATTGGTTTTTTGAGACAGGGTTTCTCTTTGTAGACCTGGCTGTCCTGGAACTCACTCTGTAGACCAGGCTGGCCTCGAACTCAGAAACCCACCTGACTCTGCCTCCCAAGTGCTGGGATTAAAGGCGTGCGCCACCACTGCCTGGCAAGGTCAAGAAATATTGAATTGACCCTCAAGATACAATCTAGAGCCATGGCAACCAAATATCATCAAAAGACAAAAAAAAAAAAAAAAAATTAAGAGCGATAAGAAAATTCCTGTTCCGTACCATAGACTTTCAACAGTAACTAGAGAGGGGGAAATGATGGGCTCAGAATTCTGAAAGCAAAACAATGCTGTCACTCAAGCAAAGCTGAAGAATCTGTCCCTCAAAAATAACTGAGGTAGGGGCAGGAGAGGTGTTTCAGCAGTTAAGAACACCTGCTGCTCTTGCACAATACCTGGGTTCAGTTGCCAGCCTCCCGCGTTGGCTAGGAACTGTCTCTAATTCCAATCCCAGGGAATCCAGCACCTTTTTCTAACTCAATTAGTTCTCAATCTGTGGGTCTTGGCCCCTTTGATATGTGATATCAGATAACCTGCATACCAGATATTCACATTATAATTTATAACCCTAGCAGCATTACAGTTATGAAGTAGCAACAAAAATAATTTTATGGTTGGGGGGTCCCTGCCACATGAGGAACTGTATTAAAGGGTCGCAGCATAGGGAAGGTTGGGAACCCCTGCTCTAGCCTCTGTGGGCCTCTGCATGTGTGTGGTACACATACATACATGTAGGTAAAAGATTAATATACAATATGAAATTTAAAAAATTAAAAAAGAAATAAGTGAGATAAACACATTGTCAGAAGCAATGCAGAGGAGGTCATCAGCACTGGTGAAAGCAGCAAAGCAATAGTTACCAGTGGCTGAGGGGTGAGGTCAACAAGAAATTCAGAGAGCCTGTCAAACATCTCAGCCCAGGGGGCCAGCAGGCAGCACATGACTCGAGTTAACCCTGAAATCTGATGAGATGGTAAAGGTAAGTGCTCCTCCCCACCACGCACATGGACTAGTTGGGGCTATGGGTATGGTAAGGAGTTAGGTGGTAATCACTTCACAATACACACATATATTGAATGCCATATTCTGTAGTTAAGCATATATAAAATGTTTGTCAGTCCTACTTCAAAAAGTTGAAAAAACCATAATGTCCCATTTTTCTTGTTAACAGTCTTGATCTATCAGCAGAAAGACTTCAACACACCCTGCAGGGCACTGTAGAAAGTACTTCCAGAAAGTGGGTTTCTCTGGATGCTACAGACAAGATGCCCTTGGTTTTCTGATAAGGCTGACAACCAAAACTGTTACATGGCATAAATATATTTCAAAAGAAACAGTCTGACCTTTAAGGTTGTTCAACTGTCACTGAATAGAGGCTGATAGAGATAAAGCGTCTTGCTTTGTGAAAATGAACTGTACTTGCACATTGCCTGATCAGAGGGAGAGCTGGAGCCTGCAGCAGGAGCCATGGGCTGGGGAGTGCCTTGTATTTAGGCCTTTTAGCTCCCTAGGAGGGCACTAGTTGGTACCCAGGAATTGGAGGGCTGGAAAGTCCTCAGCTGCATTCAGTGAGGGTGAGGCAGCAGGGACTGGGCAGGAAGGAGTTCCAGAAGGCTTTGGAACTTTGGCATTTGCACTTACACACTTTTCCCTTCTCTCAAAATGCCCATAAACAGGACACGTCTACATCTATCTACCAGCAAAATTAGATAACATGACTACAACTTGAGATTTCATGACAAGGGATAGATAGCCCATGCTTCTAAAGCCTGAAACCATTCTGTAACACGGGCACATGGGAAAAAGCTTAGCAAACAGACATTGGGAAGTCGGTACAAAGCACTCTTGAGTTGTTTTCATTCATGTGTGCAGAGAGTCTTATTGATAGGGCACCTGAAAATTCCTTCACTTCAGTAACAGACCAAAGGTCAAAGCTGTCTTTTAAAGCATTAGCACCCTCCCTCACCACTCAGCTTCTGAGTCCGTCTTGGGAGTGTACCAAGCTCTTTTATTAGAATAGAGAATCCAAAAGACAAGCTTTCGTCACCAGCTCCAGTTACTATAATCAGCTATTTTTAAAAATAAACTCTCTTGATCTCATGATCCTCTGGTCAGGTGATGTGGTGAGTTCCAGGAATGGAAGCACTTGCGTGTGGATAAGCTAAGTACCTACAGACCATGGAACAAGCTTGCTGTTCAGTATAGAACTCTGGTGACTACGTGACCGGGCAAGCTGAATAGCTGAGATCGTCATATATTAGAGCTGAGTGGAGCACAGGCAGGAGCTAAGTGCTCACACACACACACACACACACACACTCCTCACTCAATTGTACATTATCTGCCTTCTGCTAGATTTCTAGGACTTTACTTGTGTAACAGAAGCAGGTCAGTTATTTCAAATCGTCAAATACCCACCATTTCAAAAAAGGCTTTCATTTTAAAGAAAAAATTAGCAAGAAGAATCCATGCTACTTACAGCCCAGCTGTCAATAGAATTTCTTAGATGACTCTAATAATTTATCCTTCACTCTTGCAGGAATGGAAGTGAGTTGTTCCGTCCATTATTTGACCAGAGTGATATGAAGCCTTCGGGATTAGTATGGCGCCGAAGTTTATAGCTCCAAACTCCTTGCCATGGATGCAGAGTTAAGAGCTTTCTGAAACAACGATGTCTTGGCTTAAAAAATATATATATTACAAACATTCTTCGAAAATAAGACAAGAAGAGTATTTTACGTGATAATTTCAGTATTAACCCCGTTTACAGAACTGTCTATTTTCTGAATTTCTCACGAGTGCATCAGTGTTTCTTTAATGCATTTAAGCGAGTCACAAGCTAATCTCTAGAACTCAGTATGAAGCCCAAGACAGCCTTGAATTCTTCCTCCTCCCTGGGCATCCCAGGTACTGGGATTACAAGCCTTTGACAGCCTGCCCAGTTTTCTTTTCTTTTCTCTTTTTTTTTTCTCTTTTTCTTTTTTCTCTTTTGAAGAAGAAACAAATAACTCTCGCCTGATTGAAGTTACTACAGTTTCTGTACAGACCTCAGGGAGGGGTCACTGTTGTAAGAGCTTTTAGGCATGGCTCCGCCCTCATACCCCACCCCACCTCGCCAGGTGGAGGCACAGGGCGGTTGACAGACGTCTGCACTCTGCTCCTATTGGCTCCGGGCACACAGCCACACACGCTGGTTGGCCGCCCGGTCGTTGCCCCGGAGACGCGTGCTACTGTGTTTCCGTGTCTCCCTAAGATTTTGGAGTCTGTCTTGGAGCCAAACCTCTTGGTACGAACTTCAGCTACAGGGGCTGTAAATCCCGAGAGCCAGGAGTCTCACAGTGACCTCGGCGCCTGTCAAACCCCGCGACCCGTGATGACCTACAGTACACTTAATATACTCCTGCTGTCTACCCTGAGCGCACGTGCCCTTGCTGTTTACCCCGCTTAACGTGCCCCATGCTGTCTACCCGCTTGCCGGATCCTCTATGGTGTACTCACTGAATGCGCTCTGGCTGTTTATTCTGTCGCATGTGCCCCTGCTGGATGTCCAGCGTGGACACCGTGCTGCCCTGTGACCGCAGTGGACGTGCCAGCTCCTGGGCGTTAGGCGTCTGCAGGTGTGTCAGCTAGAAGCGGGTGGAACCACAAGTGCTGACTTTGCCCCTGCAGCTTCTGCTCCCATCTGACGAGTTGACAGCGCCCAGATAACAGGAGAACCGGGCTTAGCAGTACCTTTCTCTCCCCAACGCGGACTTGTTCATAGCACCAGGCCATGAGGAACACCAGCAAGGAGGTGCAGAGCACCTCTTACCGCTACGCTCCCTGCGGTGAGTAAGGGTGGATGAGAGGGGTGGGGTGGTAAAAGTTGGAAGGGTAAGTGCCTCTACTTTTGCTGTTTCCAGGACCTTTGCATGCAGAGCTACAGAAGGTAGAAACCCACTGAAATTAATTTTGTAGCACATTAACTTTCACTAACTCTCATACCTTAGCACGGACTGTGTAGCCTAAGGTAATCTCATTTTTAACAGTACCCACCACAGACTTTCTAACTTTTGTTCTTAACTTAGGCCCCAACCAAGACAAATGTTTCCCGTTTCCAGTATCTGGATCCGGGAAAGCTGAATCCAGTGAAGGTTCGTAGGTTGCGGGCATCAGTTTTGAAGCCGAATAGAGAAGGAAGACATTTCCTGACGCTGTCATCGCTTTTTTCCTCTGTGTCCAGAGAAGGGCTGGAGACAGAGGGAGAAAAGAAGCCTGGAGCTCGGCTGGGAGGCACCGAGCAGTAGGAGCCATGCCACCTGCATAGAAGGAAAAGTGTGACCTTTCCAAATACTTCATGCATGCTAGTCCATTGTTGGCAACAGACAGCTAAGAACTGGGGTGGGTTGGATACAGTTCAGGAGGCCTGGTCAGCTCTTATCCCATCCCAGGCTCTGTAACCATCCTGAGACTTTTCTGTGTCCTAAGGAAGCAATCTCATCTTTGTGAAGCACACCGTGGACAGGTGTGTTCAGCAAAGTCTATGTACACTAGGACACTTAACTTCCAAACAGCCTCACCAGAAATTTAGAGACCAGGAAAAGGAGACATGCTGAGGTTGAAGTAAGTTGCCCTTGGAGTGAGTACACCTGCCAAGTGACCTCTTCTCTACACTGTACAGCCTAAGGACAGAAGCGTGTGTCGTGTGTGTGTGTGTGTGTGTGTGTGTGTGTGTGTGTGATGTCCTCTGTTTCCTTACTCAGAAAACAAGTGAAAAATAAGAGGACAGCATCAAATAGAGAAGCTGGACAGAGAAAAGCAGCCAGTCTGTGGTTGATCTGGGGTCATGCAGGTACAAACCATCTGCAGCGATAAAAGCTAAAACAATAACTCTGTGTCCCTTTAACTTCCTACGTGTGTATGCTAGGTGCTGGTGGTTTGTCCTTACTGATCAGGGCCCTCCACCTCTGAGTTGCCCCTGTGTGCACGTTTACGAATGCCTCAGTGTGTTCGGTGCCTGTCCAAAGCTTGTAGTAATGAGGTGGCAGAAGATCCACTGTTCTCTGTGGGTTAATTAGTAATCAATGCCCAGAGGGGGAAAAAATAAAGCAAGAACCAAAGGCTTTCCTGTAAAAGAAGAAGCGTGGAGCTGAGCCTGCCCTGCAAACAGCTGCTGAATACTGATTCTTAGTGCTCTGAAATCCTTTGTGCAAGTCTTCGAAACTGGATCGTGTGGGTTCTGATGATGCATACCCTTTAGGCACAAAAGCTTCCTGATGAAACACTCGTCACTTTTAGGCAGCGATCCCAGCTTTAGTTCTAAGAGGAAACTGACAGTCTGAGCATGTGGCTTCAGAGAGCAGCGACTTGAATCTATGCTTGTGTCCGCTTATTAGTTGTTTGTCTCCCTGTGCTCTAACTCTGTGAGCAGCGTGACTCATCAGCTACCCACCTACCTGGAAAAGGAGAGAGAACTCTTTTACACATTGGCTTGCTTGTTTGTGGGGCCCGTTAAGTACAGAATCTGCGGGGCAGGTTGGAGAGTCCTGGAGAACCGAGGTTGCAGATCAAGTTCAAAGTCCGTCTGGAGTCAGGATTCCTTCCTCCTTCTCTTTTAAGACTCCGCTGAGTGGTTCTCCCTCTGTTGTACAGAATCATCTGCTTTACTCTAAGACCTCTGATTTAAGTGATAGTTAAAAATACTTTCACAAAAGCAACTTGAATAATACCTGTACAAAGTCTGGATACTGTGGCTGAGTCAAGGAAGTGGACACGAAAGTCTGCCATCACACTACCACAAAAGACTGTGCACTGTGTTTGACTCTGAGTGTCACCAGTCCGGCAAGTGCTAGGAAACACAGCCTGCGTCCATGCCACAGCAACTGCAACTTTTGTATTACTTTTTTAAATGTACTTTTTCTGAGACCTTGTTTCCCAACTTTCCCATAGATGTGATAGTGTTTTCTTCTTTGTATTTTGGCATCTGCTTGATTTCTGTTGTAGAGTTACTTAAAGTGCCTACAGTGTGTATGCCCGGGTTCTCCTGCCCTTGCCCCTGTGCATGTAAATGTGTGTGTGTGTGTGTATGTGTGTGTGTGTGTGTGTGTGTGGTGTGAGACTCTGCTAATCCCTCCGCTCCTTGACAGAAGTTCCCACTCTGTCTCCAGTGAGTTTTATGGATGGTTCCAAGTCAGTCTGAAGAGTCTCCCACCTGTATGCCATCAGTTCTAAATCTAGAGAGCCTCCTCATTTCACCAGGCCATGCCCAACTCCTCCCTCTTCCTACAGAGGGCTTATGTCACTGTGGGGAGGAAGGAGAGAGGGAGGGCAAGCTGTCCACACGTCTGTCCTTGCTTCCTGTGATCTGGCCCCTAGTCCTCTCTTCAGGACAGAACTCACAATCTACATTCACCTTTTCCCCTTCAGTCTTTCCCAAGGAGAATCTTTGGACTCTTGGGCTTGCGTAAAGATGACTGCTTTGGCCTGGTGAGCCCCCCTTTCAGGGAAGCGTCTGTTGCTTCCCACTGCTACTGTAGCCTCTAGCACAGTGCTTGTGTGCAGCTGGGCTGTCACTGGGACACAGAGTTGGCTGCTGGAGGGTGTGGGAGGCAGGTTGGCTTCCAACACAGCTGTTAGGCAAGCGAGACTTCTTGGACCACACCCTGGCCTCCTCCCTTTTTCTCTTGTAAAAGTGACAAACAAGTTTGATCAGGTTGTGTGTCCATAACCAATTTCAAATATTAGCATTTTAATATGTGAAGGAGATCAAATCCTGCTCAATATCTGCCTTACCATAATGGTTTAAATGCTTTGGTATTTAGTGAAGTCTGCATGTTTCTCAACATTACCAGAAACACAGCTAACTATTTCTCTGGGGTATGGAGGGCAAGAGGGAGGGAGGAGAAGAAGGAAGGAGGGCAAGAAGGAGAGAAGACAGACACAGGGGTTTTGTATAGCTCCTAGAACTGCTACAGCAACGGAATTGGCTAAACCCTCAGCTTTGGGAGGAGACTTGGGCCAGGAGAACAGGAAGGTGGTGATATTCGTTCTATTTGCTTCAGTGGCTGATGCACTTGAGGCCTCTGAGAAGTTAACTGTCTTCTGGGTCACTCTGGTCACATATGCTCCAGGGCAGGCAATTCCTTTCTTGCTTGTGTGCTCCGTGGTATGTGCTGCCCTGACAGTGTTATAAACGCAGAGATAAGACTGGCATGCAGTAGAGGGCCTCCTCATCAGGTATCTTCCTGAACTCATTTAACAGTGTGCTGGTCTCCCTCCTGTCTAGAATGGTATTACCACCTACCTGTGAAGCGTTCTGAGAAGCCCGTGGGTGCCCCACCAGCATCCCAGATCCCAGGGCTCAGTGACTTGAGAGACTCCCCAAATGTGAATTTGCCTCGTGCTCGGAGATACTGGATCAAAGAAACAGACTCGGAGTATGTGAAATTGGCTAAACAAGGTGGCAGACCTGGTAAGCCCAGTGCACTGAGTGGTTTTGTGAACAGAAATGGGAGTGTTGTTTCTAACGTTCTCCACATTAAATATAACTGTAGTATTTGTATGATTTGGTTTTAGAAATGTGAGTTTAGATAAAAATCAGCTTTTGTAACAAGGAAGATTTATTGAGTTTAATGGAAATTACTGGTCAGAGAGTAAAGGGACCAAATGTTTCAGCCAGGCTTTGGAGCACCCAATACTGAGAAAGACTAAAATTTTCCTCTCTTCTGCCCCCCACCCCCACCCCGGCTGTCACTGTCCCTACATTGAATGTCATAGGTGAAATAGTGGTCAAATCTGTGCTTTCCAAACCTAGACCGTACCACTTGACTGACTCAGCCAGGGACATACAGGGGCAAGACCAAGGCAGCCTTTTCTTAGACCCACCTCCTTGCTCTTGGGTCTAAGAGACTAGCAAAATCTGATGGAGGCCGTCAATGACCCAGTGACAGTGTCTTCACTGTGCTGTGATCATGCGAGGGCTGGCTTTTGTGAGCAGCAGCTAAGGCGCAGAGGATGATGGGACAAGCATGGCTGTAACATGCCTCTCAACGGAGACTGGGAATGATGGTGCTACCAGTAGGGGATGTGGAGAGAGAAGGAAGAAAATGGATATGCGTGGGGAGCCTGGGTTAGGAGTAGAGAGGAACTCAAACCATGTTCTATTGGATACTGGTAGGCAGGAGGAAAAAGAGGCGTGAGAGGAAGAAAGGCATCGGGAGTGAGGAGCCAGGCGGGAAGAAGCCTGTGCTGGGTACCAGTCTGTATAGCTCCAAAGTCACTCATATATCCACTTGGGTCTTCTGACCTGGGAACCTGGAGAGAAGGGAGCAAGTTCTCTCAGAATCAGCAGTGGAGGTGGGGCAGACCCACAGTGGTGGACTGAGATGGTCAGAGAGCAGTGGGGGTGGAGGGCAGACCCACAGTGGTGGACTGAGATGGCCAGACAGCAGTGGGGGTGGGGGGCAGACCCACAGTGGTGGACTGAGATGGCCAGACTGCTGTCGGATGGAGAGGAGCATGGAGGTAGCTGAAGGCTGAGGAACATGGTGCACAACCCCTGGAGACCTCAGAAGTAGAAAGTGGAACCCTTGAGGGAGTGTCAATGGTAACTGGAACAGATGCCAGCTCCAAACCAGGAGCTATTCGCTTCCACAAGAGGAGAAAGCATGAGAGGTGTAGGGTGTATAAGGGATATCTCTGTCTGAGTGCCAAGCTCTCAGCCTGTGTAGAGGCTACCCAGGGAAGATGGCATTAGCTCCCAGTGTGCAGTGTTGGTAATGCCACTTGCCCTGTGGGCAGTAGGACCAACCAACCACTCACAACTGTGTCCCTTTCTCCTTGAGATTTGCTGAAGCACTTTGACCATGGAACCAGGCAAGGCTCCCCAGTAGCCTACTCCCTGCCAGACTGGTATATTCACCACAGCAAGCCTCCAACATCTCTCCAGCGAGAGTGAGTATATCTGAGACTCCCTCCCACATTTTTGTCGATCGTTTATCTATATCCATCTATCTCTATCTCTATCTCTCCTTGACTCTAGTTTCCTGTCAATTTATACTAAAAATAACACGTACTTTCTGGCAATAGTAAATATTTGTAATTTTTCCAATTCAAATTGAGATTTTTTTTCAATTTTTTTTTAAACATTTTTATTTATTTGTGCTCAGCCACACACATGCCATGGTGGGCATGTGGAAGTCAAAGTACAAATTGAGGTATCATCTCTTGCCTTCTACAGTGTGGGTCCTGGGGAATTAAGCTCAGCTTGTCAGGCTTCTCAGTATGCATCTTTATCTGGCACCATTTATCTTTTTGCTGGCACCATTTATATGCAAATACATGTAAATTACATATACATATATAGATAGAGAGAGTAGATAGAGTCAAGAAGACACAGAGCAATGTCCCATGAGGATGAGGTTCTTTTGGCCACTTTCTAGCCAGTAGTAGCTTTAGGTTTTTAATCCTTTGTCCCCTGGGCCACAACCATGCCTGCCTGTCACAGAGCTGTCTGCCCCAAAGCTTTCTTCTCACTGTAGAAGGTATTGCATACACCATACCCTCCGTTCAGTCTCTAAGACAGCCACCGAAGAAGGGCAGAGCCATGGCCCCTACCCTGTTACAATGTCTGATGGCCCATTACCCATAGCCATGCAAACTCCCTTCAGATAGCTCTTTTGGTTTGAGAGGAAGCATCAGAGATAATTTTAGGGTTTATTGTTCTGTTTTTTAAAGACTTGCCTCTTGTTTTACATTCTTTTTCTTGACCAACTAGATCAACACCTTCACCTTTCTGTTCTGCTAGGCAGTGTCTTTTGACTGTTCCCAGGCATCATGTGAACTTTTTCTTGTTTTCCCTTCAGGATTCTGGTTCCTTTTGTTTTGGTTGTTTTTGCATTTTATTTTGCATTCTGGTTTTTGTTTTTTGTTTTTTAATTATAAACAAATCCCAGACTGTTTAGGGGCCTCAGGTTGTGAGGCCCAGGCCAAGCTCAAGGTCATTCGTGATCAGTGTCTCTGTCTCCCAGATGCTGCTGAGACAATGGGTGGCCACCACTAGCCTGGCTCAGTTTTTGTTTTTAACACATAAAATAAAAAGAACACACAGTGCTTTTGCATACCTGTGAAAGTAGATATTAAATCCCTACCGTGTTTTTACAACGAACAGTTCCTAGTCCAGGCTTGTGGCACACAGCTTTAATCCCAGCACTAGAGAGGCAGAAGCAGGAGAATCTTTATGAGGACAAGGCTGAGTTCAAGGCTAGCCTGGTTTACATATTGAGTTCCAGGCTAGTCAGGGCTACATAGTGAGACCCTGGGTTTTGTTTGTTTGTTTGTTTGTTTGTTTTTTTAAAAGAATTTCTGCTAAGTTCAGAAAAGGAAGGGAATCAGGGTGAGACAGACAGACAAAGAGACAGAGACAGGCAGACAGACTGCCAGACAGGCAGAGAAAGAGACAGGAAGAGAAACAGGAAGAGAGACAGAGACAGAGAGGGAGAGGGAGGGAGGGAGAGAGAGAGAGAGAGAGAGAGAGAGAGAGAGAGAGAGAGAGAGAGAGAGAGGAGACAAGAGCAGGCAAGAATGGACAGGAGTCCATGTAGCTGACACCTCCCTATGAATTGTGGGAAGGCCAGTTGCATGCTTACATACCCACATTAACACACTGGCCATCAAACAGAGCCGAGGTTGTTATTAACTTCGATGGTGGTAAATGGTAAACGTCTGGTGGGTACTTATCTCTTTAAAGGTAACAAAGTAGTAAATGCTAGGCTACAAGAACTAATTATGTCTTACCTGCACCCTATGATTTCTTTTGTTGTTCTGGGGATCTGGGGATCCTGAGCTTGGAGAATGTCTGATGTGTTTACTCAGTAGGAGAAGGGACTGGTCTATCTAGGTCTTCAAAGAGACAGAGGAAGCGGAGGAAGGAGAGGGCTAAGAAAAAAGGGGGGGTGGAGGCAGGAGAAAGAAGAGGGAGAAAATGAGAAAGGAGGGAGGGAGCAGGGAAGAATAGGAGAGAGAGGAGAGCGAGCGTGACAGGTGCCAGGCTTTAACTTGTCCTGTTCCATTGTCCTTGCAGAGTCCCCGCGGTCTCCATTCCAGATTACATGGTGTATGAAGAATTCAACCCTGATCAGGCCAATGGTAGCTATGAGTCCAGACAAGGCCCCTTTGACTTTGACAGGAAAACAATTTGGCAAAGAGAGGCTGAGGAACTTGAAAATGTGAAAAGAAAGGTAACTGAGATGGTGAGCCCAGCGTCTGTCATCCCATCCATCATCTGCCTCTGCTTTGCCTTTGTGACTCCATGAATAATTAAGGGGGTGCTGCTGCTGTCTCAAGAAGGCCTGCAGCCTGGGCTCTCTGCTCTGAGCTCTGCGCTCTGTGCTTTCTGTGCTCCAGGCTCTCAGTGCTCCCTGCTCCGTGCTCTATGCTCCCTGCTCTGTGCTCCATGCTCTCTGTGGTCCATGCTCCAAGCTCTGTGTTCTGGGTTATAAAAAATGATGATCTGGGCCCAATGTTATAATAAAAAACGATCTGGTCTGGTATGAGCGGCATTATGATCTGCGGGGATAGTGCGGCTCCAGAAACCACACCAGGCCATACAGTTCCACGTGGGGAGTTTATTGTAAGAAGGGGGGGGGGGAAGGTAGCAGCGGGAAGAGAAGGGGAAAAGAGAGAAGAGAGAGATCAGAGGGGTCTTCCGTTTATATACGGAGAGTGACGTAGCCACAGGTAAAGGTGGGCTGTGGGCCTAGTGGATTGTGGGAATATGGTGGCTGTTGCCTTGACAACAGGTGGGCGGGTCGCTCTGTCGCCTGGGTGTGACATCACCGGTTTGGCGGTCCTGATGCCAACACTCTGTACTCTGAGGTTGGTACTTGGTGCTCTGTGCTCTGAGCTCTGGCCCTGTTTTAAGTTTGGGACTACTAAGAGGCAAGCAGCCAGTTCTCTTTCCTTTTCTTCCCGTGTATGTTGGCTTTATATGTTTAAGACATCTTGGGGAAGAAATTGACCTAACACTTCGTATCTAGCATGTAGAGCAGGGATGTGTTTATATATCCTGCTTCTGAATCTTTTTATCCTATTTGAGTCCAGATTACCCACAGTGCTCCTTGATGATAATAAGAGAAGGGAAGAGGAATTATTTTCTTCTGCACAGAGATGCCCAGTGGTGTTTTGTCTGTGAGGTCTTAACTGGCCTGCAAGGTGAAGCCTTTTCAGAAGACTTGACCTGTCTGAGCAACTGGGAATCCCGGAAAGAAGCCAGGATGGCAAGAGGGTTGGGATCTGTCCACCTGTATTCTTTGTAGGGCCCGTGAGAACATAGTCAAGCCCACACAGTTCCAGGAGCTCTACATTGCTGCTAGTACCCAGGTCGGAAATGAATTTTAGCACTTGAAACATCAGGATTTATGACTGAAGAGATGGCATTCATATTTAAAATGGCAGTGGTGTTTTAAGTCTAAAAACAAGAGTTGGCACTATCGTCATTTGAACGGCAAGGAGACCAGAGTGTCTTGGGCACACTGGACCCAGCTTCTCAGTGTCTTGGGGGAAAGAGATTGGCTTCAGCTCATTTGCAGAGGTCGTAGTTGAATACCATTTGGCGGTGGTGTTTGTTCTTCATGTTGCCCAGTGTCTAACTGTGACTCAGGCTTTGGGGTGCTGTGAGTACTCCTAAAGGACTCTACTAAGGACCAGGCCCATTTCCTCATAGTATGTAAGTGGCTAATTGTGTGCAACTGAACCTTGAGCATTCAACAGAAGGCTTGGCTGTTAACCAGGGTTTCTGGCACATACATGGAGAAAATGTAAAATACAAGATGCTGCCCACTGTAAAATCTGTCTGAGTTACTCATGCAGTGATGTCACACGGAATTCTGCTGACTGCAGAAATGCCTGAAGCTAGACTCTCCTCCACCTTCTCAATGCTAAGAATTATAGATACCAACTGACCATGCACTAGCTGAAGTGTTAAGAAACTCAGGAAAAGAACTGGAGAGATGTCTCAGTGGTTAAGAGCACTGACTGATCTTCCAGAGGTCTTAAGTTCAATTCCCAGCAACCACATGGTGGCTCACAACCATCTGTAATGGGATCTGATGCCCTCTTTTGGTGTGTCTGAAGACAGCAACAGTGTACTCATATACATAAAATAAATAAATTAATTAAAATCATCTATTTTTAAAAAAGAAACTCAGGAAAAGTCACAGTATGGAGGGCCCCAGTTGCCCTGGGAACAGAGTACCCCTCATCACCACTGGCTACAAAGCTCCCATAAGTGTCTATTCTGATGAACTTGGGAGTTTCTCTCTTCTTAAATCTTGCAAAACTACTGGGCACAGACAGAGTAAGGACTTTAATGTGAAATCATTTCAACACTTGGCTATTGTTGTCACCTTTGGTGTGCCACTCTGCCCAGTCTGTCCTGATGCCACAGATTTCCTGCCTCTCAGAGACCTGCCATCTCTGCCCTAGGAGAGGATGGGATACCTTGAAAATTCTGTTCCTGTCCTGATGTCACTCAGCCTGATATAGACACTGACCCATCCTTAGGGCAGATGTGTTAGCATTCTTTGGTGTGACTTCTTTTCATCTTTCACATGAGACCATTTATACAGAACATAATTCACTTGTTATACAGTACTGATCTACACATTTTGACAAATGCATGAATACCTCATGTGAACACCAGAGATCCTGAGGTATAGAGAAGTTCTGTCACCTCTAAGATGTCTCAGCCCCTCTGTCACCAACCCTTCATAATTCCCATCTCTAGCAGTCACTGATCCCTTTTACGTTTTGCACCTACCTCTTGGGCTTTTTGTCAGCTTGATACAAGCCAGGGGTGTCTGAAAGAAGGGACTTCAGTTAAGAAAATGCCTCCATCAGACTGGCCTGTAGGAAAAGTTATGGGACATTTTCTTGATTAATGATGGATGTGGAAGGGCCCAGCCCATGGTGGGTGGTGCCACCCCTGGGAGGGTGGTTCTGGATTGGATAAGAATGCAGGCTCAGCAGCCATGGGGAGAAAGCAGAAGGCAGTATTCCTCCATGGCCTCTGCTCGAGTTCCTGCCCTCAAGAATGGAGTGTGACCTGAGAATTATGAAATGAAGTTGCTTTTGGTCATGATGTTTATCTCAGCAACAAAACCCGAACCAGGACGAGTCTTTAGAGCTTGTTCCTTTCCAGAGTATTGAGTCAGTGACATGGAGCACGTGACCATAGACCTTTCCCTTCATCCTGCCTCTGCTGTGTGGTACCATGTGTCAGAACCCAGTCCCTTTGTTTCGTTGAGTAATGTTTTGTAGAGCAGATACTGTTTATTCCTTCCTTCCTTCCTTGGTGGGTGTTTTTTTGTTTGTTTGTTTCCAGTTCTTGGTGATTATTACAAAGCTCCTGTATGTTGTGTGTAATTTTAAAATGCATGTTTGCTTCTTGCCTGGTGCCAGCAATGGCTGTCTTACCCAGCTCACACAGCTAGCTTCACCAAGCCTCGAACAACTGCCCAGTCAGTGCCCTTTCTCTGGCTCACCTGAGTTGATGGAAAACACCAGGCAGCCTTTATATTTCAAAACTAGCCAGATAACTTAATGGCTGGGTGAAGAATATCTTGCCCACCCTCCTTAGCCCCAAAGCCAGCTGAGGAGTCTACAAACTATCAGTCCCTGAAAGTCACATGTCTGCTACTTCCTCTGCTCTACAGCCTGGACCAAATCCCTCTCCCTTTCTCTCTCTTTCCTCTTCCTCCTGGAACCTGGAAATCCAACCTTATCCTTTGCCCAGTGATTGGCTTCTGCTATCTTTGTTGACCAGTTAAGACAGGGAGAAGGTTCACCTGAGTACATGATCCACTCCTCATGGGGCAGCCCCTCTTGAGGAAGTAGAATTTGCAAAAAAAATACAAATAGCACCAGGACAATACATAACACCTGGAAACATACAGGCATTTCCATTGTTTAGGGGCTGCTGGACCTCGCCTTCCAGCAAGGTCCCTCGGGATATCTGGCAAGCCCAACATTCACTGACTGTTGCCCTCCTGAGCAGGTGGCCTCTTTATTTAAACACAGCAACTGTTTTTGAAGCATGCTCTTTCCCTTTCCCAAGCCATCCGGCTGAATTAGCGGTCATTTGATTTGACTTTATTGTAACAGCCTATGGCCATACTGAAAGTCCAGAAATGGTATATTTGCTGCTCTTAGAATCCTTCCTTTTACTCTGACTCACAGATTTGCGTTCCTTCACACAGGTGAAACTGCCAGCTATTAATTCCAAGAACCCCAGCAAAGCAGGGACCCCAGTTAGCCACAAAGACCCTGAAAAGAGCAGACTGTCGTTGCCTCCTATGTAAGTGTCCGACTTGTGAGAATGAATGCTGTTTGGATGAGGTTTGGGTTGATTTTCTGTCCTTTACTCAGTAGACAGCTGTGAACTGGTGGCACCCACTGACCTCCCCCAGCCCTATCCAGAGACAGCTTTGCCAATGGCAGCATTTGCCTACCTTGCCCACAGAGCCCTGCCCAGCCTGGCCCAAGAACCTGGTTGCACTTCTGTTTCTTACTTAACATCAATTTTGACCCTTTGATCACATGTCTGGTCTCCTACATCCTGTTTTTTGGTGTAGGTTTGTGGTTTGTGGCTTCATGTTCCTGCTCATGTATTCAGTCCTGAAACGTACTGTCATCAATCAGAGCCTGGGGTCTCCATCTTGAGTGCAAGTACTCTGGTTCTGAATTCAACTGGGGTTTCTCTAGATACGCTGACACCTATTGGTCTTCCAGCTGAAGAAAGAAATTCTGGAGGCTACTGTGTCTCCTTGTTTGCCAGAAATCTAGTTTAGGAGAAAACAAATGTCATTAATTGCTGACTGAGTCTTCAAACAACTTCTCATCCGCTGGGGAAAACAATCCACATTAATGACATTGTGACAGATGGGGAAGGAGCCATCGGGAAGATCCTTACTAAGATGATTCATAAGTCTGAAACCTGTGGCTCGGGAGGGGACAAGGGTGTGCTTGGCACCCGCCTGACTGGAAGGCTCACACTACCGCCCTGCCACTCTCTGGTGTCAATTATGATAGGATCTGTGAGCTGAAGCAGGTGACAGATGACAGGAGACAGGAGAGTCCTGCAGTGAAGAATGAGGAAGAGGCCATTAAAACAGGAGCAACTGTCCTAAGTCATCCACTGTTAGTATGGGGAGGTGGTATTTTCTAGGACTTCCTTCTTGGTAGGCTGATGAGAAGAGAACGTTCGAGAAACTGGGCTAAGCATGGTATCACTTGTGCTTAAGGGATGTATGCAGACCATTTTTATGTTTGAAATGGGGAAAGAGACTGATAGGTGAGAGGCACACAGAGAGACAGAGAGAGGGGGAGGGGGAAGGGGAAGGGGAAGGGAGAGCTTGCTGGAGGGGCAGAGTTCAGCACCAGTGTTCTCTCACAAGTTAAGTTCCTGACTGCTGCTTCTGTTTTTCCTTTTAAAATTAATCTTTGTGCTCAAGTTTAACACTTACACGTCTCTCTTTAAGGCCTGGTCAAAAAACCGGTTCACCCACAAACTTTTCCAAACTCATCAGCAATGGTTACAAGGATGAGTGGTTACAGCAGCAGAAGGCTGATTCTGACAGGAGGACTCCAAAGACCTCCAGGGCATCCGTGTCCACCCAGTCCACACAGGACTCTAAAAGCAGCCAGGACACAGAGACGCCCCAAAATCCAGAGACCCCTGAAGGCTCTGAGAAAACTCCAGGTGAGTGTTTGGTTTCAATCCCAGGACAAGGGACTGAGGTGTGTGTTTTACACATCAAAGCAGACCTGGTCTACAGGTTCCCCCAGCATCCTCAGTCCCTCCCTGATATACCCTGCCCCCAACCGTGAACTTTCCAGCCCAGGGGCTGGCCTCCCTCCCCCAAGAGGCTCTTCCCTATATAATCCAAAAGGTTGTGCTCCACCTCCCCTCCTTGTTCCCTTTTTTTCTCTTTCAGTACACCCTTTCTTTTTTGCTCCCCCTTCCCTGCCCCATCTCCACATGGTGACTTCCCTGGCCTAGGTCCTTGGGGCCAGTGAACTCGCCCACCAGAGAGCAGCTTTCCAATAAACCTACCTTTGATATAGTCTAATCTGGCTTGAATTGGCTCATTTCACCAGGGGAGAAATAAGCTGCCAGTGAGGGTCACCATGACATGCATGTGTTTGGTGATAAGGACAATGGGTGTCTTTCTTCTCCCCTGGTGCATCTTCCCATGGGACCTGCAGAGAAGTCATGCTGAAACCCCACAGAACTCTTAGCATGTAGGGTAAGCACCAGGATGGTGTGTGCTTGGTTTTTATTCCTTTTCATTCAGATGAGAGAGCATGAAGCAGGGCTTCATGTTTTCATTTTATCAAAGACCTTGATACTCCATCTGGTACAGCCAAGTATAAAGTAATACATTGGTTTTAGTCTTCCAAATATGAAGAGTCGCTGTCCCACATGAGCTTGTCCTCTGACAGCCTTTCACAGGACACCATCTGACCTTTGAAAAGAAGCCCAAGTTCACGAATTACCTCTTCATTATCAGCATTTCTTAAACTTGGAATCATCATTTGGGATGCCCAGAACACAAGGCTAGTTCTTAGCACTTACAGACTTAATCCTATTTGCTTACTTGTACATCTGGAAACATATTGAAGAGCACATTCAGTTTCTGTCACTGATGATTATTGAGAACTCGCTTCTGAAAAACAAATCCATGCTTCCTTCAGAGCTTCGCTGCTTTGAATAATGGGTGAGAAGGCAGGAGCGGGAGTACACTCAGACATTTGAAATACTGTGGATTGCATGGTGAGCAGAGTGCTGCATGGCTTTCCATGTCTGCTTCCTCCCTGTGTTGGTTGAGAGTGATCTGCCAATCCATCTCCATCCTTACCGAGATGACCAGCTGGTGAAGGGGGCTCTTGAACGTTATAGGGCCAGTAGACTTCTTGCTATCTAAAGGAGAATAGACTTTTTACTTGTTTTGTTTTTTTTTTTAAATATGAGTTTCTTTTAGATTTATTTTTATTACTTTTAATTGTGTGTATATGTGTTTGTGTGTGTGAGAGAGAGAGAGGTGAGAGAGAGAGAGAGAGAGAGAGAGGTTTATTTGTCTCATCTATTCATCCTCTCATGGATCTCTAGGCTGATAATCCCTCTTGGCTACTGTAAACTGTTGCGGTGGACAGAGGGCTGCAGACTATCTCTTGATGTTCTGATTTCAGTTCTTTTTTTTTTATGGTTTTTCGAGACAGGGTTTCTCTGTGTAGCCCTGGCTGTCCTGGAACTCACTCTGTAGACCAAGCTGGCCTCGAACTTAGAAATCCACCTGCCTCTGCCTCCCGAGTGCTGGGATTAAAGGCATGCGCTACCACTGCCCGACCTGATTTCAGTTCTTTAGGATGTATACTCAAGAGTGAGAGGAGCCTCCATTCCGAGTTCTGTATGTCATGCTCTCACATTCTTGCTAACACTGGACCATAGTTCTGCTTCCTCGAATCCTTGCAGGCATTAGTTTTAATCTTTTAACTTTTTTTTAGATGGATTTATTTTTTTGTATGTGTTTTGCCTGTGTGCATGTATATGTACCACACACATTCCTGGTGGTGGTAGGTATCAGAGGAGAGTGCTGGATCACTGAGAACTCAAGTCACACATGGTTGTAAGTTACCATGTGGGTGCTGGGAATCAAATATGGCTCCCCTGAAAGGGCAGTGCCCTTAACCACTAGGAAATCTCTCCAGCTCCATCTTTTCATCTTTGAAAAAATAACAATTGTGACGTATGTGAGGTGTCATTTAATCGTGAGTTATATTTGTGTTTTCCTGGTAACTGTCCATGTTAAACAAATTTTCATATACACATTGGCCATTGTATACATTCTTTTGGAAAATGTCTATTCAAGTCGATTGTCTACCTTTTGTTGGTCATTTTTTTGTTTTATTTTGAGACAGGATCTTATGTCACTTAAAGTGGCCTAGAACTGCCTATGTTTCCAATGCTGTCTCAAACTTGTGACAGTCCTCCTGCTTCCTGCTTTAAGGGCTTCTAGGCCCAGCTCCTTTTTTGCTAAGTTTCTTGAGGCCCTTATATATTTTGGATACTAATCCATCACCAGAAAAGCTATTTCAAAATGTTTTCTCCTATTCTATGTGATGTGTTTCTAAAAAGATAAAGGGAGGGGATATGTTTGGTGGAAGTGTAGTCAGGTATGGGGGAAGGGGATGCCTCTGAGGGCCCATACTGAGGCATCCCTTCCCCCTGAGGGACCACCCATACCACAGTATAGTATAGAATAGAGTGTATTCGGGGAATAGGGAGGGGAGTTAAGAGAGCAGTAGAGACAGAGAAACACACACACACACACACTGAGAGAGAGGGAGAGAGAGAGAGAGAGAGAGAGAGGCTGGCCATGAGCACGTGGAGAGAGGGGGTGGGAGAGAAGCAGGAGCAAGAAGGGAAAAAGCAAGAGCAAGAGAATACCAAGAGAACAAGAGAGAGAGGAGGGGGCAAGCAGCCTCTATTATAGTGGGTCAGGCCTACCTGGCTATTGTCAGGTAACTGTGGGGTGAAGCTTAGACAGAATGCTAACACTATGGGTTATACTTTTATTTTGTTGATTTCTTCTTTTGCTGTGTATAAGCTTGTTAGTTTGATACTATCTCATTTGTCTATTTTGCTTGTGTTGTTTGTGTTTTGCTCTCTCTCTCTCTCTCTCTCTCTCTCTCACACACACACACATCTGGGGCTGGAGAGATGTGATTTTCAGCCTTCTTAATCCTGTGGCCCCTTAATATAGTTCTCCCTGTTATAGTGATCACCAATTACAAAATTATTTCATTGCTACTTCATAAACGTAATTTTGCTATGATTATGAATTATAATGTAAATATCTGATATGTAGGATACCTTATCTGTAACCCCTTTGAGAGAGACAACACACAGGCTAAGAAGTGCTGACTTAGAGGTCAAGTGCTTACTGCTATAGCCAAAGAGCCAAGTTCAGTTCCAGCACCCACACCAGGCATCTAACAGGTGACTAGCTGTAATTCCAATTCTAAGGGATTCAACAGGCTTTCCCAGGTTCCTGCACTCCTGTGGTGCACATAAACTCATGGAGCCAGACACACAATACACAGAAATGAAATTAATAATAATAAATAAAACATATCTTTTTTTACAAAAAAGAAAAAAAGGAAAGAAATCAAAGCAGCACCGGGAGATTCCCTGTGTAGTTTTCCCAGTAGCTTTGTAATGATGGGTCTTTTGTTAAACCTTTCATCCATACTTGGATATGCTGTGTGAGATGAAAGTGCTTTTATATTTTGTTTATAGGTTTTTTTTTTCCAGTAACATTTAGTGAAGAATCTGTTTTTCCTCCTATATATTCTCTGTACCTTTGTTGAAAAACAAGTATAAGTCTGTAGGTTTATGTAGGGGCTGTAACCTGTCCTGTTGTTCTGTGAGTGTGATTTTATGTCACGAAATAAGCAGTATATGTTGTAAGCGTAGATGGTTGTGTCTTTCCCCCATGTCAGAATTAATTGGATAACAATACACCCACAAGTAGCATTCACGTGCACAAGCAATAGTTGGGTTTGTTGGCAGCGATTTGCCAAGTAGTCATTAGTCCTTTGATAGCTTCCTGAAGCAAACCCAAGTTCTTTCATTGCGATCCTAACTCTCCAATCACACAATGCACAGCACACCGTGACTGTGTCTCTGTACATGAATATATATGCAGTCCATGGAGTGGCCACAGAGAGTATAAGAGACCACAGCGGAGTTCATGGAGCTCCTAAGAGGTAACAGGAGACAAGCCAAGAGCTGACAGGGGTGCAAAGGGATCTCCACAGGAATCAGGTCTGCTGGAAACCATGCTGCAGAGTCAAACCTTGGGGTCAGAGTTGAGTCCAGCCTCAAGGGCTAGTGAAGCTGCCAAAATGACATGCAGGGCTGTGGAGGCGACAGAGGTAAAGGTCAGGACTGGTCCAGGTGGACGCGTGGTAGGTGAATGGACAGCAGGTCCAGATGAGTGGGTGGATAGATGAATGATAATTCTGGTAGCTCACATCCTCGATGGGGGAGAAACTGCTGAAGCCCTGGTGACAGTCAGATCTCTGCCCGTTGGTCCTTTGATGCATACACTGAGTGGTCAGGTGACAAGCTGGAGGCAGCAGTTGCTATTGCAATGTTAGATGCCTTCTTATTTTGGAGGTCTAAGTAAGGATATTGTACCTTTTCCTCAGTCTGATGTGTTCAATAAATCCCCTTTGACTGTTATCAATAAGTCATTTATCGTTCTGTGCCTCTGTGGGTGGTACCAGACAGATGCTGGTGTTTATGTGTGACAGGATGCAGAGTCATCCTGCCTCTGGGAACTCCCTCGAAATGTAGTCAGATGCTGCTTTGAAGCTGAGTCCTTCAGGACAAGGCACACAGTGAAAAGCCACTGTTTTCTACAGTGTGGAGTAACTTAGCAGGCTCAGGCTGACACAGCATGCCTGTTCCAGGCTGCCTTGATCTCTCTGGCTTTGTAATGTGCTTAGGAGTAAGAAGATCATGTTGATGTCTTCAGCTTTATTCTGTGCCTCAGGATTGCTTTGGCAATTTAGTATTTCATAATCTTATATGAAATCCAGTATGCTTTTTTATTCCTGTGGAAAGTGTTATTGGAATTTTGATAGGAGTCTGGAGCATGGAGCCTGTAAGTATCTTATGGTACCATACTACCTGTGTATGGTGCCTAGTATGTTGAAAGCTGGTTTATTCTTCAAAACCGCAAAGACGTGATGCTCAATTTCTGAAATGTTTGCACCATATCCAGTGAGGTAATCATTTGGTTTCTGTTCTTTGTTCTGTTAAAGTGATGAATCACATTAGAGAGTGCGTAGGTGTGTATGTGTGTTTGTGTGTGTGTGTGTGTTAAACTGCCTATGCATACCAAGGATAAATCCAACTTAATAATAATGCATAATTCCCTTAATTGGTGGTTAGTTTTTGTTTGTTAGAGTTTTGGTAAAAATTTCTACATCTGTGTTTACCAGGGTTACTGGCCTGTACTTTTCTTTTCTTGTGTCCTTGTCTGGTTTTGGCATGAAAGTGGTGTTGGCTTTATAAAATCAAAATGAAAGTGTCTCTCTCCTCTAACTTTTGGAGAAGTTTGAAAATGATTGATACTATTTCTTTGGATGTGTGATAGATTCCAGCAGTGACTCTGTCAGGTTCCAGGCCTTTTCTACCACAGAGCCTTTTTATGATTAAGGGATTCAGTCTCCTTAGTCGGTTTAGGTCTGAGCACACTTTGTTCACGATTCGTTCTCAGAGAACTTATGTCTGGGTTACTCACCTTGTCACTCTGGCTCTCTTCCACATCCTTCCTCTTCTCTGGTAGCAGTGCCCCATGCCTTCGCTTTCTGATTTGCATGTTCTACTTACTTTCCACTTTAGCTACAGACCTGTCACCTTGTTACTTATTTTTAAAAAATCTCCATTTTGTTTGTCTTTTTCCTTGTGTCATTTGTCTTTATTTATTCTTGGCTGAAATTATGTCTGTTCGCTTTTTCCACCTCTCTTTTTAGGACCCAACTTAAATAAGTGCATATAGTGCGCACACAGGTCCATTTGCATAAGCTGCTTTAGGATTCTGCATTTTATCATCAAGTATATAAAAGTTACCTCACCATCAGCATATGTCCACAAATAAAATCTGATGGAGGGACAGAAGGCACTTGACACTCCTGGAAGCTTATGAACTTTCTGGAAATAAGTTGTTGCAACTGTAATCTAACCCAGGTGTAATAGTGTGATCCACATTTCCAATGGCAGCAGGTCCTGCTTAATTGCAGAGAAACATCCATCATCCAAATCAGTGGAACCCTCCATAAACAGCAAAGCAGTGTGTGTGTGTGTGTGTGTGTGTGTGTGTGTGTGTGTGTGTGTGGTGGTCTGGTTTGCTGTTGCTTGTGGTTTGAGTCACCACTGAAATCCTGGCTCCTGTCCACTATTGACCCACAGTTGTCTATCATAGTTTACATTTTATAAACAACAACAATTAAAGCAGATGGTGCCTTCTTTCTCCCTACCTGAAAATTCTCCCCACAGAGTTGTAACTTTCTGGAAATGAATTTACTCAAAGCTCTGATTAAAGTTTGCTTCCTTCCTCCAGACACAAGGTTGTTGCTATTTTAGCACACTCTTTTGCAGACATTCTTGATATGCTGGCATAAAAGAGAGCTGGCTGTTAGGTCACGGGTCGTAAGTCCAATTATAGACCATGGCACGGGTCTCCAGTTAGTGAGGGGGCATGAGACTTGGAGCAGAGAGACAGATGCCACATAGAGAGCTCTCTCCGGCCACACTGCTTAGTTCTGTCCTGTGCATTGGCAGTAGAAGCTTTGCATCACAGGTAGGACTCAGGGATGTGAATGTGTGATACTTACTTCAGGGCCAAAGCTGGAGTCCTGTGTTTCCCACCTATGGTTTATGCTGCAAGGTAGCATAACATACTCAATTTTTATAGACTTTTGGGTTAATCCTTTAAAATAGGAGCAGAAATATGTATGTTATATGCTTTTCAATTAATAAATTAACATCTTAATTTTATTAAAAATACAGATTTATCTTATTGACTTTGCATTGCAGATGCAGAAGCTTCCCCATCAGAATCTTCGCCATCGGAGCTCGATTAACCCCGGATGTGCTATCTAGGACAACCTTTTTAGTTGCTATTTGTAGCGTGACAACGGGCAGCTATATTTACAGGCTCCCGTTCTATTTTATTAACTTAGAGTTTTGTGGAACAACTTGCCTTGAGTATAGCAAACACAGGGTAAGTGTCGGGTTTTGTTTCTTACATTCCTCTGGGGTGGCCTTGCTGGCCTGGTGACCTCTGGGACCAAAGTCTTACCGGAGCTGACTTCTAATATCCTGTCCATGGTGTTGAGTGTTGGTGTAAGACTCTGGAAGGGAAGAAATTAACAAGTGGCAGCTTTTTCCTGCGTTTGGTCCCATAATCTTTATAGAAGCAATTTCCCATTACACAGAAATGACTAATTCCAGAGTCTCATGATATAATTTGCTGTAACAATATTGTATTATGCCTTGAAGTTTTAAGCATTTCATATAAAACATTATAACATTAGTTTGTATTTTTTTTTTTTTTTGCTAATAGTTTGAGCACAAATTGAAGCCCAGAAATACTGAAAGTTTATTATTTTATATCCTTTAGGTAAAATATATATATTATATACATATATGTAATCTCAATTAGGCAATTTTAATAGACTTCATAAAATATTTTAACAATCAGACTGAATGTTCTTCTTTTATAAATTTCATTGCTGTTTCTATGTTAGTAATTAACATTAAAATATATTATATATTTTATTCATTAATAAAACAACAATCTTATCAGGAAAATCTTTCTTATTTCTAGAAAGCCAAATAGGGTCAGTAGTTTAGTGTCATTCTTGTAATTAACTTATCATGTATTTGCTTAGTTAAAGTCAAAATTTCATATTGGTTCTTTAACTGAAATCCTTAATTGAGCACTTACATCTCTATTGCTTTAAAAGAAGGATACTACTGCGGGAAAATATATGTAATATGTAAAAATATGAATGATTATATGTATTCAATAAAAATAATGTACCACCGTAATGCAGCCGCCTCTCCTTTTCTTTTCCTCTTCCTCTCTTTCTCTTGTCTAATTTGCTACCTCATTTCTAAACATTCCCACTTACCTGCAAGATGGTTAAGGAACGGATAGCAATAATATAGACATCTATTTCTCTGAAGGTTGTTAAAGTAACAGAAAACTGTGGCTCGTATAAGAGAAGACACACTTTGAAGTAAAAACAGGTGAACAAATCAGCCTAGGTCACTTAGAGTGACCAGGGTCAGTCCCATAGATAACTGTCGGATTGGTAAAATACAGCTTTCATGGTTTGGGTGTAAAATGCTGCCCCACACCAAGATTGTGCCTTTGGATACTCAGTCCCCAGGTTAAGGTGCTGTTCTTAGAGTTTATGAGCCCTTCAGTGGGTCGAGCAGAGCTGGAGGAACTGGGTCACTGAGGGTAGGCGGGCCTTAATATCTTTAAGTCCTGTTTCCTATTCAATCTACTTCCTGTTCTGTTGAGAGGTAAATGGCTGCCACACACTCTGGCTACTATGGAGCTGCTACCATGCTTTTCCCGTTGTGAGGGATGGATACCCCTTCCACTGTGAATCAAAAACAAAACACAAAAATCCTCCTCGGGGCTGGGATAAAGTACTTGCCACATAAACACTGGAACCTGAATTCAACCCTTAGGATACACATTAAAAACTGGGTATGATGCCAGGTGGCCAACATCTTTAATCCCAGCATGTTGGGGGAGGGGGCAGAGACAGGATAATCTCTGTGAGTTTGAGGCCAGCCTAGTCTACAGAGTGATTTTTCGGCCAGTCAGGTCGATATTCTTAGACTCTGTTTCAGTTCAGCAAAACAAAACCACTGGGCATCGTGTGCTTACTCGTAGTACTCGGAGGCAGAGACAAGCAGATCCCTGGAGCTTGCTAGCCTGCCAGCCTAGACTAATCACTAGAGCCCTAACCCTGGTGAGAGACCCTGGAGAGGCAAGGTTTGGGTTGTGTGGGACTGGGAAGATGGCCTGATGGTTAGGAGCACCTGTTCTTATGGAGGATTTGAGTTCAGTTCCCAAACCCTATGTCTGATGTCTCACAACAGTTGTGTCTGTAGTCCCAACACCCTTGTCTATCATCTATGAGTACACAGACACAAACACATTTTGTTTGAAAAAAGTAAATGAAAACGATAAAACAGCAGAGCAAGGTGGAGGTTCTGCATGCATGCACACGGTTGTCCAGCTACACATCTAAACATGTGCACGTGCACACAAACCTTTACTAGGTGGCTTCATCTGTTCACCGCAATAAGAAAAACACACAGGTTAGGAGAATTGAAAACTCACAATTCCATCGAGTTGTTCTGAAGTAAAGGACTTCCCACTAAAAACTAAAACTAGTCCAAGACAATGCTAAATATAAGTTGTCAGCTAAAACAAGCGAGGGTTTTTAAAAACAACTCTAATGTTCACACATAATACCCTTGTGCATTAGTTACTTTTCTGTTCTGTTGCTGTGATAAAACACCGCAAGCAAAAGCAATTAATGGAAGGAAGAGTTTATTCTGGCTTATAATTGCAGAGGATATGAGTCCAACATGGCAGGGAGGCATAGGAGCAAGTGTCAGCCAGGCAGCAGACCAGGACACTGAGAGCTCACAGCTCAACCTGAGGCTGAATAAACAGAAAATGGGGTGGGACTGTGAAAACCTAAAGCCTTCACCCCAATGTACTTCCTCCTGCAAGGTTGTTCTCTACCCATTAACTCTCCAGACAGCGGCATCACCTGGGGACCAAATATTTAAATGCCCAAGCCTACAGGGAATATTTTTCATTCAAAATATACAATGCATTGTGTACACACAGATACCCACATACCTTTCATAAGCTCTGACACTTCTGTGGCTTGTATCTAGCCATCTCAGCCCACCTCAGTCATAGATCAGTTTAGTTCAAAAAGTTGGAGGCATGTCTTAACTTTTCTGAGTCTCTTGTTTCTCATATATCAATATGGATCTAAAGAGCATCATTATGGTTGCTGGCGTATTGGAACATCAACGTGCTACAAACTAGAATCACTCAAGTAGGGATCCTCACCTGAAGAATTATCTGGATTCATCAATTGGGAAGACCCACTCTGACTGTGGGTGGCACCTTCCAGTAGGAGCCCAGATAAGAAATTTCAGAATGAAGTTTGTTCTTGCATTTTTCTGACTTTGCCGGCCTTCCTCCCCTCTTACCACCAAGTTGCTCTACCTTGCTGCTGCTGCTGCTGCCTCCTCCCCGACAGCAAAACCAGTAAGCTTTCACCCTGGGACGGGGACATGCACCTCTCCAGTACTTTTGGAACTAGACTGGGGACACCGAAGCATGGTACTTTGTGGATTGAGTGATTCCTGATTGTGACCCCTAATGAGACACAGTTGTTCTAGAACTATTCCAACTCCTGACACACTTGGCCTCAAGGACCAAGGAACTATGGGATTCTCTTCGTCTCGGGTGTGATTTGGCCATTGTTACTGTTTTAAAGCTCACTTAATACATTCTAGTATATGCTAATATATACATACATACTGCCTTCCCTAGGTTCTGTTCCTCTAAAGAATTCTGGCTAAATCAGGCATGACTAAATCAAGCTTTGGAGAGCAGAGCATAAGAATTAGAGGAGAGGAGAAAGGAGGGAGGACACGTGTCTGGAGGAGAATGCAGAGCAGTGTCTACAACAGTCTCTAATAAAGAGAAGAAGGAGAATTCATGGACCAGAAGGAAAGCAGCAGTGTGAGGCTCTGACTGGAGGCATCGACATGCAGTGCCTGAAAAATTCCTTAAAACGTAGGAGAGATGGCTCAGTGATTAACGATGGTGCCCATGATACTAGATTATTGGGCAAAGAATAAACAACTGATGAAGCCCATTGGAGAGCTCAGAAACAGACCCACAGAATATAATCTACTGGCAGAACAGGAGATCAATGGAGAAAGGGTAGTTTAAACAAACGGTGCTGGAATTACCAACAGCCAAATGAGAAAAACAGGTAGATACCAAGCATACACTGCTCACAAAAACGTACTCAAATGGCCACAGGTTTAAATGTGAAATGTGAAATTCCAGAACTCCTAGAAAGTGACATGGAAGGAGACATAGACGGCCTTGAGTTCAGTGATATTTAAACATAACACCATAACAATTTCTTCATTAGAAATTGTTTAGAATCTGTTCCGCTCAAGAGAGTGATACTGTGGAGAAAACCAAAAAAACAAGTTATAAACGGGGGTGGGAGGGTGGGGGGAGATGTCTGCTGAAGGGCTGTCACCAAATATTATATACAAAGAACTTTGAAATGCAACAGAAGACAGCAAACAACGTAAAAGAGAGTCAAAGGTATTTATAAACACTTCACTGGGGAAGGTAGACAAGGTCTTCAGTGTGGCATCTCATCAGGGAAATTCACACTGCAACAGCAATCAGACACATGCACAGCATAGGCCACTGGAACACATGTCAGTGGTTTCATATTACACTGAACGTATTCTTCATTTGGTCCAGGAATTCAATCCTTTTTGGTGCTAATGTACAGTCCTGGACATTACTCACAATTACTAAAATTTAGAAGGAATCAAAATGTTTATCACAGGTGAGTGGGTAAAGAAACCTCGGTGTATTTGGGCAAATGGGTGTTAGAAATGTCCAGGAGGGAAGGGAACCGTGGAGACATCGAAAGAGATGAAGGAATCAATCCAAGATCCTAAGAGAAAGAAGCCAACCGAGACCTCCATATTGTGGGACTCCAAACACCTTATAGGCTGGAGAAAGCAAAGGGTGGAGGTGGTAAAAAGGTCACAGGACCAGAGGAGAATGACTGAGTAGGTCGGGTACAGAAGATTTTAGAGCTAGAAACTCTCTTTGTACTATAGGACAAAAATGGATTGTATACCTGCCCAAAGTAAACCCTGAACTTGAGTGATCATGATGTAGCTCTGTAGGCCCATTGATTTCTTTTAACAAATTCACTGTTCGAGATAGGATGTTGCCAGGAAAAGCTGTGTCTATTTGGACAAAGAGTGAATCTTCTGAACGCTGTGTTCATTATTGCTAGAAACATAAAGCTGCTGCCAACGGGCTTATCAAGTTGAAAACAAAACATTGCCTTATTTGTTCATAAGAAGGAGAAACAAAACTTAAAAGTTGAGATAAAGGAAGGGTGGACACACTGTGTGAGATAAAGGTGGATGACACACACAAGTGACGGTGACTTGGGATGGGTCGTAAAGAGAAAACAGAACAAATTAAATCTGAAGGACAATCGGTGTAATACAAAAGGAAGCAAATCAGAGCGTAGGAAGCATTTTCAACTCATTATGCTAAAAGCCAAACACAGCAGCTCTGCATGCTCTATGTTCTCAGCCCGGATTTCATGCTAGAGTTCTCTGTGACACAAGAAGCTTGCCTGTGTGCTTTCATAAGCATAGCTGTGTGTGTAACAAGTCTGGTTCCGGAGCTTTTCCCACATGCTAATGCATAGTGATGTAGTCAGTCTGTCTGGAGACACACTGCCTTACAAACTGGTCAGTGATAATTAGGAATGCAAAGAATGTACATTAGATTTGCTCTGTGCACTAGGGCATTAGTGAAAGATTTGCAGCAAAGAATGCTCCTGGGAGCTGGCTCTGTGGGTAAATGCATGCTGGGAAAGCATGCAGACATAAGTTCAAGTCCTCAGCACCTCTGGAAAAAAGACAAGTGTAGTAATGTGTCTAAATCTCTGCAGTGTGTGTGTGTGGGGGGGGGCTGTAAGAGGTTTGAGACAGACAGATCCTGGGAGCTCACTGACCAGACAGTTTAGCTGAAATAGTAATCCTCGGCTTCAGTGACAGACCCTGTATCAAAAATATAAAATATAGAAATATTGAGGAAGACATGTTGACTTCTAGTCTACACACACACACACACACA
>JADRCH010000051.1:12935601-12994797 GCA_019843965.1 Rhynchomys soricoides
ACACACACATACACACACACATACACACACACATACACACACATACACACATACACACACACATACACACACATATACACACACACATTTCTACCTTCTATTTGAAAGTGTACATTCCATTTTAGTATCTGTCTACACCTTGATTCAGAAACTGTAGATGTATCATTGTTCTTAAAGTGTATCTTGGACACTTTCTAGAAGTTGAAATGATGGTAACTAGCTAAAGCTGAGTCCCATCACACTTCGTTTGAAAATTGAACATATGAGCTAACAAACTGAGCAGGATTGCTTAGTGTAAATAGATCTCCTAAGACTGATCTTCAAGCACAATTGTATACGCACCTGTAAACTTCATGTTGTCTGTTAATATATAAAACACAATCTTTTCTGGAGCAGTCATTTTTTTTAAAAAAAAAAATTTATTACTTTTTATGTATATGAGTACACTGTAGCTGTCTTCAGAGACACACCAGAAGAGGGCACCGGATCATCCCATTACAGATGGTTGTGAGCCACCATGTGGTTGCAGGGAATTGAACTCAGGACCTCTGGCAGAGCAGTCAATGTCCTTAACTACAGAGCCATCTCTCCAGCTCTAGAGCAGTCATTTCTAGAGTTTATCTCACACACTCTACCGAGGGTTCAGGGGAACATCCAGGAAGACTCAGACTGAGAGGAGCTTAATGCAAAACAACCTGAGTTTGAAAACGTCCATACAGCGTGAGAAAACTAACATTCATGGGACCGGGAAGTGGGGAGGGGGAGGAGCGGAGGCAGATTCTAAGATGATGCCGGGGATTCAGACTCTGGAAACCAGCATCATGAGCTTAAATATAGCCTTTTAGCCAGTTAGGGTATGTTTATGTATTTAAGGGCAAGTCGGGGTGCAACAGGTGTTGTTTAGCAGAATCTGACTAGACTAGTCTTGAGTCTGTAGGGGAAGGGCAATCCTCTGTGGAGATTTCCGTGAAGACAAGGGAAGCAGCCATGGCCCCGGCCTTGGGTCCCTTGTGTTGTCTCTCCCGTGTGCTGGGAACCATGTCAGATCATACACTGTGGATCCATACAGTGGGTCAGGATTCTTTAAGGAGTCACAGAAGCCTGTGGAGCCTCCCTCTCCCTCTCATTTCTTCCTCAACCAGGTTTATCTCCACATCCCCCCACACAAGGACTGGGATGAGAAGGAATCCTGTAGGGCAGAGCAGGGAAGACATGGGGAGGATGCAAGCCCCTGTGCCACTCAGGAGGACTCTAGATGAGCTATAGTCTGTAGGGAAGACCAGCATGAAAGAGAGGAGCCCTTGGAAACAGGAGAAGGGAGAGAGCATGCGGAGAGGCCTGCAGAATAAAAGCAACAAAAAAGGATAGCGACTTCATTCCCGCACCCCCCGCTATTATAGCAGTTCTGTGAAGAACCTGCATCTTCCTGCTGCACATGAAGGTACATCTCAAGCCCACATATAGGCAGAGTGAGGCACACGGAAGCCTTAAAAGGCAGAACATTGAGTGAGAAGGCAGCCCTCTACAGACTAGCAAAGTCAGAAGAAACCTCTGTTCGAGCACTTCTCTTTCCCACATTTAGAAAATTAAAAATGCATGCAAGCTATATCACTAAAATCAGAAATGACATTTCCCCCCACCAAGTGAGGGAAACGTTTGGAATTAATGTTTGAAATAAAAAGAGTCGAAAATTATTTAAGAACTAAAGGCTATGTTTAAAGATCCACAGGGAAATCAGCTTCTAATGAAAATTTAATACCAGGCATTGAACAAGGCAGCAAAACAAGGAGCTGGAAAATGAAATGGAAGACAAGCAAAGAAGAGTGGCCTGAACACATAATTAGATTCCCCGCAGAAGACACGCCACGGGGGGAGGGAAAGAAACAACTAACAGCAACTCACAAACAAACAAAAAATCCTTCAGAAGTGAAGGACTCATCACCTAGTGGGAAAACTAAACATTTTCATGACATTTTAATTAAATAATAGTGTTTTATCATAAAAATTGTGGTTAGCCTCTCTGGGTCAAAATGATCTAATCACTTACAAAGTCAAAGAAAGTGTTGTGTCATAAGACTCACTAAAAGTAAAATGGGAGCCGCAGAGATGGCTCAGTAGTTACTGTTGTGTTTTATAAAAAATAAAGAACAAGAATATATTTGTTAGACGCTCGGTATGGTGAGGTGCAAAGGGGTGCCTCTTCGGGCCCATGCTGAGACATCCCTTCCTCCTGAGGGACCAGCCATACAACGGATATAGTATAGAATAGAGTTTATTTAGGGCATGAGAAGGGAGTTGTGGGGAGGGAGTAGAGACAGAGAAGGGGGGAAGAGAGAGAGAGAGAGAGAGAGAAGAAGAAGGAGGAGGAGGAGGAGGAGGAGGAAGAAGAAGAGGAGGAGGAGGAGCAGGGGAGGGAAGAGAGATGAGAGGCTGGCAAGGAACACGTGGAAGGGGGAGGGGAATGGGGAGAGAAGGACAGAGAGGGTAGGAGGGTAAGAGGGTAAGAAAGAGAAGAGGGGGCAAGCAGCCCCTTTTATAGTGAGTCAGGCATAGCTGGCTGTTGCCAGGCAACTGTAGGCGGAGCCTAGACGCTAGCAGTTAAAAAGATGCAGTTCAGTTTTCAACACCTATGTCAGGCAGCTCACAATGACCATAACTCCAGCTCCAGGGGACTCACTGCTCTGTTCTGAGCCCTGCACGCACCTGCACTCATATGCACACACACACACACACAGATCTGCACATACGTACACATAATTCACTTTTAACAGGAACAAAAATAGTTATTTAAAAGTTAGAAGGGGGGTTGGGCATAATAACACACATCTTTAATCCTATCATTCAGAATGTAGACACAGAAGACGAATCTCTGAATTGGAGTTCAGCATGGTTTATATAGTGAGTTGCAGACTACACAGGGAGACCCTGTCTTAAAACAGCAGCAGCAACAGTAAGTATGGAGAATGGGGAGGAGGGAGAGGCTTGGTCAGTAAAATGTTTGCTGTGTAAGCATGAGGACTTGAATATTGTTTTTGAATAAAATAAATTCACTTCAAAACATACAACAAAACAGAAACAAAGACATTGAAAAAAATAATCCAGGTTCAGTAGCATGCCCTTGTGGACTCAGTTCAGGAAAAGCAGAGACAAGTGTCACTTACTGCCACTTAGCCATTCCTAGTCAGGAAGCCTCCAGTTAGTGAAAGGCCTCATCACAAAAATCAAGTTGATAAACCAGATGGTGGTGGCACACATCTTTAATCTCAGCTGTGGGAGGCAGAGGCAGGCAGATCTACAGAGCTAGATCTAGGGCAGTGGAGCCACACAGAGAGACCCTGTCTTGGAAAACCCAATAACAACAACAAGTCAAGGTATAGCTCCTGGGGGAAGATACCTGAGGTTGTCCTTTGACTTCCACATGCACGTGAGATAGATGTGTGTGCACCCAGGCATATGCATGCATTTATACACATGTACATATGTATGGCACCAATGGGACAGCAGTCATAAGAAAATAATAAAAAGAATATACAATCCAGGAATAAATTCTGCAAAACTGACATTGAAGAATCAGAACTACAGAAGATCAGCTCCAAACACCTAAAAATGGCCCTTTGTGAAGCATCAGAGAACAGAGGGATTTCTGGGTAAGATGATGTATCGGAAGTTGCATCTGTATGCTTGGGTGAAAATGGGACAAAAATTAGTTCATATTCTCATATGAGAAAGAAGAAAAGAAAATACAGATGAGCCTACATGGGAGTTTCTTTGCAACAAGGAACAAACAAACAAACAAACTCCAAGTGGCATACAGCACCACGGCTCAGACAGAATCAGGGTCAGCTTCAAAGAAATGCTTGCACAGGTATAAAGAGAGCTGGAGAGAGAAGATCTGGTCTATGGAAATGCAAGTGGAGCAGGAAGCAGAATAAGAGCTAACTGGAAATGGCACATGGCTTTTGAAACCTCAAAATCCATACCTAGTAACATTTCTCTTCCAGCAAGACCACACCTCCTAATCCTTCTCAAACAGTTCCACCAACTGGAGACCAAGCATTCAAATATATGAGCTCATGAGGGCCGTTCTCATTCAAACCACCAGAATAAGAGATAATCAGTAGTGCTCATGGTCTATTCTTTAGTGAAGTACCTCATCACCTTAGCACACTGTGTGGGGTTATAGGAAGTGCATTGCAGAATCGATGGGGTAGCTTGACAGATATAATGGATAAATGACCGCCAGCAACAAAGGTAAACAAACACAGGGGGCCAGCCTTCTTCACAGCCTCAGACTAGACAAGGTTGTAATGTGCAGGGTTGTTGGGGAAGGAAGTGGAAATGGTACCTCAAACCAGAAAGTGGATTTCAGTCAGACACTGCTTTCATCTGGAAGGAAACTGAAAGTAGCCTGCCCCACCCATGGAAACTGATGATAAGCAAGAAAACTGTGGTGGTTATGCACTTGATTAAATCAGATGCTTTTCAGAAAAGAAATTTAAAAGCATGGGGAAATTTTGAAAAGAAGTTGAAACTCTGAAAAAGAACCAAACAGAAATTCTGGAAATGAAAGAATTAGTCAATCAAAGTAAAAAAACAACAGAAAGTATTGTCAACAGATAAGTCCAGGCGGGCAGTGGTGGACAAAGATGAGAAACTAATACTTTCAGACATACATAAGGGGTAACTTGGTAAATATGACCAAAGTCTTGCATGGATTCTGGGATTTGTTCAACAGACCAAACCTAAGAATCCAGAGATAGAAGAAGGAATTGATATAAACTCTAAAGGCACAGAAAAAATGGTAAATGATTTTGCAATAGAGAAGTCCCAAACGTAGAGAAAAGCCATGAACATCCACACAGAAGAACACAGCACCTCAAGTATATGTGAGCTGAGAAGAAATTCTCTATAGCATATCATAGACAAGATGTCAAAAATACAGAACAAAATCAATATTAAAAGCTATAAGTGATAAAGTGTCACTTACATTCAAAGGCACAAACATCCAAATAGTATCAGATTTCTCATCAATATTCTTAAAAGCTAGGGAAGCATGGACTGATATATTCAAAGCTCCCAAAGTAAATAACAATGAATCAAGATGGGTATACCCAGTAAAGTTAACTTTTAAAATAGACAAATAAGATCATTTCAAGACAAGTAAAAATTAAGACACAATGCATGATGACTGAGCATGGATTGCAAAAAACATTTAAAGATTCACCATTCTCACAGGAAAGAAAAAAAAGATCTCTATACAGAATTCTGGGCAAAAAAAAAAAAAAAAAAGAAAGAAAAAAGAAAGAAAGAAAAAAAAAAGAAAAAAAGAAAAAGAAAATGGAGAATCAACAAAGAGAAGGAATCTATTATATCCAGTACAGCCAACCACAACCCCCTATTGATTATAGAAGAAAGAAAGAATCCAATCAGCCAATAAAAAGGAAGTATAGTCTTCCTCTTCACAAAGAGGAAGTATAGTCCTCTCCACAACAACCTTAAAGGCAAATGAACAATGAAAACTCATGGACTAGTTGCCTGGACTAAAATACTAGACTCAATTACTTACTATCCTCAAGAAGTACACCTTACTGGAAAGATGCCACCAAATTGTGGGTCAAAGGTAGAAATCAACTTATGTAGCAAAAGGATTATAAACAAGGTGGAGCAGCTATTTTCATATCTGATAAACCTAAAGCCAAAACTAGTCAGAAGAGGTAAGGGAGGCCACTGGACAGTTTAAAAAGAAACAATTCAGCAAGAAATTATACTGTTTGTAAATATTTATGCACCAAAGTTGGACTTCCAATTTCATAAACCAAACACCAGAAGACATAAAAGGTCAGCTAGGTTATGACATAATAACTGTAGGAGACTTACATCTTTGGATACAATTCTTAGAGTAAAAAAATCAATAGAGAAATTTCAAAAATCATACCACAGATAGACAGATATGGAATACATATTCTCAGTCGCCAAAGAAAAAATTTCTTCTAAATTGATTAGATGGTAGGTCATAAAACTAACTTTTCAAATGCATATAAATCAAAATACTTTTGTACCTTATGAGATTATTGCAAAACAAAACTATAAGTCAATAGCAAGAGACAGCATCAAAACTGTATGAATATTTAGAGACAGAATAATACATGCTTGTATAAATGGGTCATTGGAGAAATAAGAAAAGAAAGCTTTAAATTTCTAGAATCAAATAGAAATAATAAAGCAATACTAGAACTCCTTAGATATGTCGAAGGTGCTGCCTATAATAGTCACAGCTGCCTAATTTAAAAAAAAAGAGAGATTTCAAATAACCTAACGACACACTTCAATGTTGAAAAAAACCAAGAAGCCAAACCTATATGCTATAAATGACAAAAAATGCTAAAGACTAAAGTAGAAATCAATGGAATAGAGACAAAGAAAAATGCAGAAGTCAACTGAGTAAAAGGAACTAAACGGGCAAAACCCTAGATAAAGAGTAAAGGGAAGAGAAGAAGCCCAAAAGTAATCAAAGTTAGGCATGAAGAAGTCGTCATGACAGACTTCTGTGGAGTCCACAGGATCATTAGGGAACATTTTTCTCCAAGCCTGGAAAATCTAGAAGAAATTCCTAAACACAAGTGACCAAATTAAATAAAGTTGATACAGCTTAAACAGACCTGTGACAGGCAAGTAGATTGAAGCAGTAATTAAAACATCTTCAAAACCTTCCCTTGCATCCCACCATCCAGAGGGGGAAAAACCTCTGATCTTACTTTCTCCAGGCTTTAAGGTGACCGATGGCCTTGTGGTACTAGTTAAATAATGCCAACTTTAACACACTATGCTTTCTGGGCATGGAATTCTCATATTTTCTATTTCCTCTGAAGTTCTCTCAGAGAATCTGAAGAATTTGGAGCAGTTTTGGGAGAAAAGCAAAAAGCAGACAGTCATTTGATATGATTAGGTCCAACACTGCCTTAGATCATGACAACTCCGGGGTTTATTTTCTAAATAATACAAGCAACCCACAACACTACCAAGGTTTTAAATTGCAACTAACTACTTTTAAGAATCGAGTTTCTTTTTTTATATATACATGTTTTTCTCCTAGGTTTTATTTTGTGTATATGGTCTTTGGCCTGAGTGTTTGTGCACCATGTCTGTGCAGTGTCTCGAGAGATCAGAAGGTGTGACATTCCCTAAGACTGCAGTTGTGAGTCACCAATGGGGATTGAACCTAGATCCTCTGGAAGAGAAGTCGTGCTCTTAGCTGCTGAGCCATCTCTCCAGCCCACCAAAGTTGGTTTCTAAGGGACTTAAATTCTGGCCAACATGGAGGGTCACAGATCTGATCTCAGACCAAGTCTGCTTACATGAGACAAAATGGCAGCACGGTCACTCTCTCCTTCTCAGTGTCTCCAGGTGCTCCCGGGGCAGCAGCACTGGAAGCCCCTTCCCCCTCCTTTCAATGTCCATCATGAGTTCCTTTCCCAGCAAGAGCTCATACACAGTAGTCCAGGGAGGATCAGAAGGAGATCCAGATAGCAGCATTTGGCATGCAGGGTTACATATTGTAGTAGACATGTGGATTTCTGTTCCTTGAGTTTAGACCATAAAATTCATTCCTTTGTTTTTCTGTTTGGCCTTTTTAGATCTATATGCCTAGGGCACATATACTATCTTCACCTGTATCTGTGCTAACCTAATTCAGAATGTTTTATACATGTAAAGAAAAAGAGTGACTTCACATTTAATCTGTGAGCTACATAGCTACCATAGGGACTTATGTCTTGATGGGACATGGCTCATGTTATCATAGGGATGAATTTGCCACAAATAACCATGTGTCTTTTTCTTGACTGGTGACAGGATTAAGATGGCAGCAGCTGTGGGACATGGCTGCCTCCTTGGTTAGGGACATTAAGATGATGAAGGGCATTGGGCATGGTGGCATATGCCTTTAATACTAGCTAGTAATGGGAAAGTAGAAGCAGGCAGATCTCTGAGTCAGAGGCCAGCCTCATCTACAGAGTGAGTTCCAGGACAGCTGGGGGTATACAGAGAAACTCTCTCTTAAATAACAAAACAAAGCAAAACAAAAAAAGATGGTGAAGGCAATGTTGAGTTTACCAGTATGTTGGTTAATGCAACCAAATGGCATAAACCAAAATGGATGGCGCCCCTAAAGCTTTCAGTGTCACTAAGCCCTCAGCAGATCTCTGCACCTCTAGAATCTTCTGCTCCACAGGCATTCTTTCACATGTCCCACTGTTCTCTCTTTTTGGATTTTCAACATCCTGGATACCTAATTGACCAGGGAACTGAGTGACTCAGAGGTAATTCCAACACAGATTTTATTGCCAAGTTACTAGACTTCTATGATGGTGAAGGTTTTTTACTTTATTTTTATTTGTTTGTTTGGTTGCTTTGTTTTTGACAGTTATTTTGCATAGTATCTGGGTGCTAGAGGAGATTTAATCTTTTCCCAGTCATGTGCCTCCAACACTAGTCAGCAATGGAAGCTTACACTTTTAAATGGCTAAACCCGTGAAACTCATGTGAATTTGCAGTGGCCCAGGAAAATCCCAGAAACTACCAGGATACAGAAGATGGTGTGCTAGATGTTAAGCAAGCTGATGCCAGTGGGCAGTTGCTATAACCAGAGACAAAGAGGGATCCACCTGCTTAAGAGAGAAGCTATAGATACAGAATCTGCTGAGTCTCAAAACCGGCTCTTCTGCTCTTCATCTTCTAACCCATCTTTCTCTAAGATAAAATATGCGTCCCTTTGTTCCATGCTCACTGTCTGTTTTTATTTTTCCTCAATAAGCCCTTGGTAGCCTTCATTTTATTTTAACTTTCCCATTACAGTGATATAGACAGTCTAACAGAAGAGAAGAAACTGATGCCTTCTCTTTCCAAGTACCTTTATATGTTATTGTTTTCCGTGTTCCATATTTTCTAAATCATGGGTACTAAATAAAAAAATAAAATAAAGTGAAAGCTGTGACAATCAGTCCATGGAAAGTATAGAGAGGAACTTGTCGGCAATGAAAATGATCTCACTTGTAACTTCAGTGTCTCAGTTTTAACTGGTTTCCTTGCCTGAGTTCTGTTGGATGCTGAAAACAACAATTTGATGATTTGCTGTGCATTGCTGCTTCTCTGTCTGCTACTTGCACTCACTCAAAACCAAAAGCACGATTACAGGAGATCATTCACTGGGCTACACAAAGCATAGAATAGATATTTTTATTATCTTGTGTTTTTCTATCTCTGTGGTTTGCCCAATAACTTACACAGCCCCAGAGTTTAATAGTTTGTAGCCAGTTGACATTCATTTACTACGTTATCCTTGTATGTAGTTTGGATTCAGTAGTGTCTTCCAGCCCAAGTGACTGTCATCTTCATAAGATTAGCTGTGTCTGCTTATAAAAGATCATCACAGCTTGTTGACTGTTGGTGTCCCTTCATAGAAGAAGGGGGAAGGAGGCTCATAGGACACCCATCTGAGTGTCCAGTCACGTATCCCATTGGTTGTATACAATTCTGCCCTAATTCCACATGGCCCCAAAGGCTTGGGGAAGAGCTAGGATATGTAGACTGGAGAAGACTAGGAAGAGGGGCTTCATCTGTGCAGCTGTGGAGAAGCTGTCATCTGCTGGGTGGAGACTTTCCAGGGAAGCTGCTTTCTGGTTACTCTCCTGTCAGTGACTCCTCATTCATGGTCTAAAATATGGTCAATAAACTTACCACTTCCCCTGGATACATTTTGGTGAAATACAGCTTTAGCTTGTCATTGAGACCTTAGGAGGAGGGGGTTGACACTGCTTAGTTCCCCATAGGGATGATACTCTCATACAGATGGTAAATTTATCTGTTAATGTTCCCATTCTCATGGTATTAAGAAAACCAGTAAGTAGAAGAAAACATTGGAAGTATGTAGAGGAAATACTTTAGTAAAGGATCTGTGTGTGAATATTTTTTATTAAGAATGGAAAAGACAGTTGTGAAGCATAAGCAAGTTGAACAATGGTCTGATCAAGTTACATAGGGTATGTAAAAGATGAGTTTATGTACATAATACTAAGTTTTCTAAGGTCAAAGTTCAATAGATTGTATATCAAAGTTCTGCTTATATCAGTGAAGTTATTGGTCAGTTTGTTGTAACAAAGCTTTTAAAGTATTTGGGTTTGCCTCTAGCTTTATCTAAATACTACACAGTAGTTAAAAGTAACTAGACTGGTGTAACTGACCTTTTGGGTGGTTACCGTACTACAGTCAGGGTGAGTCAGATTAAACGAGGGAGACGGTCTCTTCCCTCTTCAGGGTCCATTAAGTCCCAGGGATTGTGGGGATCTCTTGAAATGTTCTGTAACTGTGGGGAGTCACCTTTGCTCTTGTTTGGGAGGTCATGGACACCTCACCCACTGAGCCTAACTAGTGTCTGGCCTACAAAGAGGAGAGTTAACACAGGGAGAGCTTTTCCTCAATGCTTTCCAAGCAAAGCCATGGTCAAGCAAAGCCTTCGGGTTACCTGCTCAAAGCTGAAACAATTGGTACAACAAAGGCTGGAGGAGCCAGAAGTTCCTGCTGAGCCCAAGTGATGCTTGAGGACCAGATACTCAAAACAGGCCTTGATGGGGGGGAGAGGGAGGCAGGGAGAGGAGAATGAAAGAAAGGGAGACATAATTTTGACTATCATCAAGGTCTTAACCATCCAACAGGAAGTATAAGAGAAAATTGAAAGGACTGGAAACTTTAGCATTCCAAGAGATTGTTCTCTCACATATCAGACCTAAATCTTTATGAGATGTTATTTAGACACCTATTTTCTCACCAAGGATTTTTTCCATGAGAAAAATCCTACCTTGGTAAAAGATTTCAGATGTTGGCTCACTACATCAAGTCTGTATGAAGAGAGGCAGGACCACTATTGCTTTAACCTACAAATTAAGTGATGACTAAATGTTTTTCCCTGTCTAGAAGCCATCTAAGAGGGACCCATTCCTAATTCTACTCACTGCAATAGCTCTCAAAAAGCCTGTCAGCAGGTCTTGAATTTATCCTTCTGGATACCAGCTGTGAAGGCCAAATAAAAACTGAGGAGGAGCCCAGTGGATGGATGCTTTTCTGAGTCCATGGAATGGATGTTGATCTCACCATTTAAAATGTATCCTATGTGGTGGCTTCTCCTGGTTTCCCTCCTAGGACTAGGCATACTAATAATTCTTGCCTTTATTTCTCCCTCATATCTCTTCCCAGAAACCAGACAAGAACTTCCCTTCCTCTCTACAGCCAGCTATTATATAAATAAAATTGCTCTTGGGGACTCTTAGGAAGACTGAAAGGGTACTTGTCTTAGTCAGGGTTTCTATTCCTGCACAAACATCATGACCAGGAAGCAAGTTGGGGAGGAAAGGGTTTATTCAGCTTACACTTCCATGCTGCTGTTCATCACCAAAGGAAGTCAGGACTGGAACTCAAGCAGGTCAAGGAGCTGATGCAGAGGCCATGGAGGGATGTTACTTATTGACTTGCTTCTCCTGGCTTGCTCAGCTTGCTTTCTTATAGAACCCAAGACTACCAGCCCACAGATGGTATCACCCATAAGGGTCCCTCCCCCTTGATCACTAATTGAGAAAATGTCTTACACCTGGATCGCATAGAGGCATCTTCTCAAATGAAGTTCCTTTTTCTGTGATATCTCCAGCTTGTGTCAAGTTGACACAAAATCAGCCAGTACAGTACCCAACTGTCATACCTGATACCCCAATTAAGCTTGCAGTAGTAAGATCAGTCATCACTTAAATTCCATACAGCAGTTAGAGTTATCCTCTTTGGGGTTGTGGGTGGGGGGATAAAAACTAGGAAAACAGGAGATAAAAACTGGCTAAGCAGTTTAGGGTAAAAAGATTGCCCAGAAAAGTAACCTGTCTGTCTGTCCATATGTCTTAGGGTTTCACTGTTATAAAGAGACACCGTGACCATGGTAACTCTTACAAAAGAAAACATTTCATTGGGGCTGACTTACAGTTTCAGAGATTTAGTCCATTATCGTCCTGGCAGGAAACATGGTGGCATGCAGGCAGGTATGGTGTAGAGACAGCAGCGAGTCCTACATCTTGATCTGCAGACAGCAGAAATGGACTATCCCAATACACAGCATAGATTGAGCATATATCTGAGACTTCAAACCCCCCTCCACAGTGACACACATCCTTCAATGGCCACACTTACTCCCACAAGGCCATACCTCCTAATAGTACCATTCCCAATGGGCCAAGCATTCAAGCACATGAGTCTATGGGGCCTATATCAAACCATGATATTCTGCTCCCTGGCCCCCATAGGCTTGTAGCCACAAAATAATGCAAAATGCATTTAGTCCAACTTCAAAAGTCCCCATAGTCTATTACAGCCTCAGGAATGTTTAAAAGTCCAAAGTCCGTCTTTTCTGAGATGCATGCAATCTCTTAACTATAATTCCCTATAAAATCAAATCAAAAAGCAGATCACATACTTCCAATATATCATGGCCTAGCATATACATTACTATTCCAAAACATAGGGGATGGAGCACAATGAGGAAATATTGGACCAAAGCAAGACCAAAAAACAGTTAGGCAATCTCCAAACCTCTGCATCCCTGTTGGAGTAATTGGTGATGTTTACTCTGCCTTTGATCATTTGGTTTCCAGATAAAAGGCACAGAATCTTAACATTTATTTATTTATTTATTTATTTATTTATTTATTTTTTCAAGACAGGGTTTCTCTGTGTAGCCTTGGCTGTCCTGGAACTCACTCTGTAGACCAGGCTGGCCTCGAACTCAGAAATCCACCTGCCTCTGTCTCCTAAGTGCTGGGATAAAAGGCATGCTCCACCACTGCCTGGCCAATCTTTACATTTATGATAAGCCTTTAAAGCACTATAGCTGGGCCAATATTTACCCTCTAAGCTATTAGTATTTACTTCCCTATCAATAACCCCGAGTTATAATTTGCCATGTTCCATCTGGCTGCTTCTACTCCAATTGGTCAGCTCTCATGGCTATGTTTTCAAGATTCATCTATCCCATGGCATCTTCTCTCTCTCCCTTCTCTTCCTCAGACCCCCAAACCAGGTAACTGAAACTCCGCCTATCTCTCTTCTGCCCAGCTATAGGCTGTAGGCATCTTTATTGACCAGTCAGGGATAACTTGAGGGGAGGGGGGCAGGAGAAATTTACATAGAATCACTTGGTGTACATGTGGATCTCCTCTTCCTTGAGAAAACCAAGGCCAGTATTTAGCATTGTAATATATAACAACAGACCAAACCTTAACATTCTCCATGTCTGATCTGAAATTGCTCTTCAGATCTCCAACTCCTTTCAATGTTGTTGACTGCAACACACTACTTTCTCTTGGGCTGGATCTAATTCCCTATTAACAGCTTTCTTTGGCAGGTATCCTATGGCTCTCAAATCTCTAACCTCTTGGGATCTCTAAGCCAATCCAGGCTTCACCTTTAAAGCTTTAGACAGTGGGGCTGGAGAGATGGCTCAGTGGTTAAGAGCACTGGCTGCTCTTCCAGAGGTCCTGAGTTCAATTCCCAGAAACCACAAGGTGGCTCCCAACCATCTATAATGGGATCCGATGCCCTCTTCTGCGTGCCTGAAGACAGCAACAATGTACTCATATAAATAAAATAAATAGACCTTTAAAAAAAAAGCTTTAGACAATGGCTTCTCTGGGCCCCCATGCAGGGGCCAAGTTCTGCTGCTCGCTGGGGCTGGGACATGGTTCCTTTGTTCAATTACAGCTTCAGCAGCTTTCTGTTTTCAATGGTTTCCTTTACTGCCTAAGCTTGGCTGTCATGGAAATTTCTCTACCGACCAGGACAGCTTTAAACTCAGAGGTTTGAATGCCTCTGTCTCCTGAGTGCTGGGATTAAAGGCATGCATCACCATCTCTAGTCCTAAACTTTTCTAAAATTCCTTTTCACAAGATGGAAGCTTAGCTGGGTGGGATCTTGTCCTGAGGTCACCATTCCCTTAATTCCATTTAATATCATTAATCTGTTTGTCTCTTTGAACACAGGATTTAGCTCCATTCTGCTTCCTGGAGCCTCTTTAATCCTTGAACCATACATTTTGTATTTTTCCTCTCAAAGTTTGCTGCGTTTCATCAAAATACTCTTCATAAGGGTGAACCAAATGACTGAGTTTATACTATATTGTTTTGAGATTTCCTTTGCCAGTGCAATTAATTTAAATCTCTTCATTTGAGCTTTGGGCAGATTCTTTGGACAAGGGCAAGAAACAGCTATGTTCTTCACCAAAATATCTCAAGAATGATTTCTAGGCAACATACTAAAATTCTCCTCTGAAATCTCTTGAGCCAGACCCTCACAGTTCAAATCACCCTCAACAACACTCTTTTATGTTCCTATGAAAAAAGGCCCATTAAGCCCCACTAAAAGCATTCCACTGCGTTCCGAATCCAAAGTCCCAAAATCTACATTCCTCCAAGGGAAAGAAAGTATGGTTAGGCCTATGACAGCAATACTCCTGGAATCTTAATTAGGGCTTTACTGCTGTGAGCAGACACCATGGTCAAGGTAACTCTTACAAGGACAATGTTTAATTGGGGCAGAAGTTCAGTCCATTATCATCAAGGCAGGAGCATGGCAGCATCCAGGCAGGAATGCTACAGGAAGAGCTAAGGTTCTACATCTTCATCCGAAGGCTGCTAGAAGACTGGCTTGCGGGCAGCTAGGACAAGGGTCTTCAAGCCCACACCCACAATGATACACTTCCTCTAAGAAGGCCACATCTACTCCAACAAGGCTACACCTCCTAATAGTGCTGCTCCCTGGGCCAAGCATATTCAAACCACCACACATACCAAGGACCAAAGTTCCATAAATCTCCCCCAGAATTTTAAAATCCTTGTTTTCATGCCTACTTGTTCAACCCCTGGATGCCAGATATTCTTGAGAATTGATTGTCAGTCAGCTTTTCCTTTTATAACAAATATGAAGCAGCCAATCATATCAGCTTGTGAAAGCAAGTTCCCACCAATAGGATGAGACACAGTTACCACCTGTTAGACTAAAAACTATGTGACTGTCCCTTCTGGTGTGCCTGCTTCAGTGGTGGCATACACTTTTAAGCAAATGACCATGTTTAGTTATTTTTACTTTGTTTGTGTGTCTCCTTGTACAATACCGAGAATATTCTTTTTCCAATGGATATATAAAGAATGTCAAAAATTAAACACCTCCTTCACATTTCAGGTCAATGAATGGACTAACGAACTGAACAGAGTTCTCAAAAGAAGAAATAGTCAGTAAATATGAAGAGAGTTCCATATTCTTCAGGGAAATACAAATTAAAACTGCTTTGTCATTTCCAGTCACCCCAGTCGGAAGGGCTAGTGATCTGGGGCAATCATGAAACCTAAGGTAGTTCCTCAAAAAACAAAACAAAACAAACAAAAAAAAAACAACAACAACAAAAACCACTAAAAATAGAACTAACTGCCCAAAGCATTACCTATGATCTCCATGATTAAAGGCAACTGGTTCTAGACTGATCAGATCTCTAAAAGATTTTCTTAGAAATACCCAAGTCATTGACTGAAGTATCAGGTAAACAGGGCAAGAGAGTTGACTAGCAGATGGATGTGGTCTCCAGTCTGCCTGGACTAAGGTAAGGCCCTTCTTCCCAGAGAGATGACTAGGAGGAGAGACAGCAGGAGGCCCAGGGAGACGAAAGAAAAGCAGAGGCTACAAAGGAACACAATAGAAAGTAGTAGAACCATCAATATTCTACTTATCATTAATATTGTTGTTGTGTATTGTCCTGACACTGTTTGAATTCTGATGTTAATTATGCTCCCTCAAGAGAGGAAGCCGTAGATCACATACTCTGGTGCTCTCATGTGAACCTTCTCTCCATTTTACCTAGTCAATAAAGGCCTGTGATTGGGCTTTGGAGGGGAAAGGTGGGACAGGAGGTCTTTGAGACTGGGGGCAGACAGGCAGAGGAAGACAAGAAGGGAGAGGGAGAGGACAGAAAAAGAGGAGAAGGAAGCCATGGTGGAGCAGAACCATGTGGCCAAGAGAAACTGCAAGTAGCAAAGGATCTTATAGCTGGGGAATAAGTATAGTGTTAGATCTGCCCAATCTAGGCACATAGCTTATAATCATAATAACTGGATTGTATGTTTTTTATATGGGCTTATTGGAGTTAGAAATTACTGCAACATATTGTGATAATTACCTTATAGTTTAGTATCAAGAGATAGATTATCAAAACGGACTGAAGCACACAAAACTAGGCATGGTGGCACATGGCTTTAATCCCAGCATTTGGGAGTTGAAGCAGATGGATCTCTGAGTTTGAGGCCAGCCTGATCTACAGAGTGAGTTTCTGGACAGCCAGGGCTACACAGAGAAATCCTGTCTTGAATCACACACACACACACACACACACACACACACACACACACACACACAGACACACACATAAATCTAACAATCAAAATATTTGATGTTTTTAAGAAACTCCAAGTTCAGTAGGAAAATATACTGTGTTCAAATTAGTGAAAGAAATATTAAAGGTGAAATTCATAGAACTTATTTCCTACATTAGAAACTAAGAAAAGTCTTACATAATTAAATTCAATCTTAAGAAACTGCACTAGGATAGTAAAATAAACACAGAACAGGAAGGAGGAAGGAAACAATACAAATCAGAGAAGCCAGGCATAGCTCAGTGCTTTTGAGGCTGAGGCAGGAGGATCAAGAATTTGAGGCTCACTTGGGTCCTGTCTTTACAAATAGAAAAAATCGGAACTTAAGTCAACAAAATTAAAAATAATAACAACTGAAAAAAAAAGAAATGTTTGCTTTTTAAAAGTAGGTTAATAAAATTAATAACTATTTAGCAAGACTGGTTAAGAATGAAAAGCAAGAAGATACACATAGCCAATGTAAGCCACAGGTAAGTCAATGGCATATTCTTAAAGAATAAGAAGACCCTACTTTACTTATGGTTCAAATATTGCTTTTCTGTACACCAGGCCTCTTATACATGGGTCTTTGGGAGAAATTTATCTAAATTATAGCAAGACTAGCACATAGACATAAATTACTTAACTATAACCATGAACACAGGAAAACAAATTTAAAACAGAACCATTTATACTCAACCTAAGATGATGGGCCATTTAGGCATATATACAACAAAACACTTACTGGATGTGTCTGTTGAAAATTACTGAAGGGAAATGAAAGATTTGTGTGAATAGACAAAATTATTGTAATAGATGTATGAACCTGCTCCATAAGGTTTTACAGAGATAAAGAGAGACTAGGAGAGCATAACTTCATAACCAAGACATAAGCTTGGGACTCAAGGTAGAAAATAAGAGAAAAAATGTCAGGACTAAGAGAATTTTGATTAAACTGGATCAACAGGATTTGAACTAAAGGAAAGCCCAAGGGAACAAGACATCAAGGTGAGGGATGAGGAATCTTATCAGGTATCAAGGACAAGGGTTCTTTGGCTGAACTGACTGAATTTGTACATTTTATGCTACTGTAGCATTGCAACACTTAGAGCTGAACATTTTGTAAAGAAAAAGAGTTTGTCTTGTTCAAGTTCCCATAAGAACATGATACCTTCATTTGCTTGGCTTCGGTGAAGTTCTCATGCTGGATACTATCACAATGGTAGGAAAGCATGAAGAAGGGCAAGCATAATGACAGACACCAAGAGACTGTGGTGGACCAGTGAGCTTTGGAATAGATTGTTCTTTGGAGACTAAACTGCTCTATAGACCAGCATCATCCCTCCTAAGGGCATGGCCCCATGACCTTACCCCACTTAGCCTCTATGTCTCAAAAGTTCCACTACCTGAACATCACTACACTAGGGACTAAACTTACAGAACATGGACACAAATCATATCTAAACATGACATCAACTGGACAGGATTCTTGCTCAAACTGAACATTGTGGGCAGCTCGCACTCAGAGAAACCAGAGGTCTTAAGCAACACTCAAACTGACCTGTTTGACATAGCCTTTATCAAAACCCTAGTGTAGGCTTTGACACTTTGACAATGTCATTGTAAAATTTACATGGCTCATCAGTTAGAAGAGATTAAAAGCAAACTTTAAGTAAGAAATCTTAATCCCACTGGTTGAGAATAAGACCACCATCACAATTTTTGACCCTGATTTGAAGAAAGCTTTGATTAAATTCTGGTCAGAGTGGTGAGCAATGAATCACATTTTGTAGTTATATAAAAGGCAAACCTTTATGTATTTCTCACCAGGTCCAACCAGGGGCAGACATATCCTGATGTACTTCCCGCCTGCATTCCTCTCTCCTGCATCTAATCAGGGGTAAACATACATCCTGACCTATTTCCTGCCTACCTACTCCTCACCTACATGTGATCAAGCCCATCCAGTGCATTTGGGTCAAGCAAACTTGTTTAGGGGAGCAAAACCTTGTGGCTTGTTATCTCACCTAAACAATCTCCAGCATTCAGGAAGTGTCTGTCCTTGGGCAAGGGGCTTAACAGTTACAGGCATTTTTATTTTATGCATTTCTTAGGCACAGTAATTAAAACTTAAAACTTAACTTTGGTTCTCCCAGAGCTAGCTAGGAAAGCCACTCCCTGGTATTAAGGTCTACTGAACAGAAGGAGTGATTGAAAGAATACAGTATTGAGAGCGGGAAGGTAGATAATTTCACTACTGTAGGAAAATCCCCCCCCCCCGCATATACATATATAGCTGTGAAGAGGTCAGCTTTGGAAAATTCTATCAGGGCCCCCGAGCATGTGGGTACCCCTCCCCTCCTGAAAGAAACAGTTTAGAGAGCCTAGGCTGGAAGGGAGGGGATGATTAAGCCCCTACTACTTCATTCCCTAAAGACTGATCAGTTTAAAAGTCACACTGTTCTGCCAATCACATTGTGCCTAATGGCTGCTGCTCTAAAAACTATAAAAGCTCGCTGAAAGGACTGCACGGGGTCATTCCCTCCTTGGTGTGCAGGAATGCACACCAAGCATGCTGGAACAATAAATTCCTTTTGCTTTTTGCATCGATCCCTGACTCCATGGCGTTCACTGGGGGTGAGGGAGGTTCTTCAGTAAACTAAGGCTCCCCGGAGTCTTACAGCTGCATGTAAGTATGCTTAACTAGATTCTGAGTTAGATGTCAACAGTTCAACAGAGATAGAACAGTCTTTGCCAGCAAATGGTGCTGGATGGTCCCAGGCAAAATAGACAGACTGTAATTTTTACCTAGTCATCACACCAAGCATCTGTCCTCTGCTGTTATGGAAGTGCGATTGAACCCAGGAGAAGACATTGTGGCACAGCCATCAAACAGGCTAAAAATGGTAATGACTGCTGCTAAGAGGTGTAAGTGCTGGTTGGTTCAGACGTTGCTGGTGGGGATGAACCAGTCTGAAAGCCCATTTTGTCAAACTGAGCATGCACTCACTCTAAAAGGCACCAACCACATTCCCATTTACCCAAGAGCAATGAGAGATCATATTCAGACCCAAAGCAGGGGTGTGGAGTGTTATGCCAGCATCATTCTTGTTTGTTTGATACAGCGTCTATCTCAACAGCTCTGGCTGTTCTAGAGCTTACTTCATGCAGACCAGGCTAGTCTTGAACTCATTGAGAACTGCCTGCTCTGTCTAAAGAGTGCTGGGATTAAAGGTGGGTGCCTTTACGCCCTGCTGGTCAGCTTTGCTCTTAATGGTTTAAAACTGAAAACTAACAAAGCTTCTCTTTAACCACAAGACACTGGCAGCATCTCAGTGTGATTCCTTACACTGAGGAATACTGCTCCTAAATCTTCGAAAAGGAAGCTAAGCCTTGTGTGCGCAGCTGTGCGGACAAGTGCTAGTGAATTAAGACACAAGAAAGAAGTCCATTCTGACAAGTTAGGTACAGTTCTGTGCATATATCATTTTCTTTTTACAATGACAAGAATTGTCGGAATGTAGGACAGGCAAGTGAACACAGGGCTTTAAGTTTGTGGTGGGGGAAGGGGACTTGGAAGGAAATGGACCAGGGCTTAAAGAATGGCATGAGGGATATTTTGTAAATGGAGCTCTTTAGTATCTTGACTGGTGGCATCCCCGATGTGACAAAATTGTGTAGTGCAAATCCCAGACTGAATCTAGGAAAAACTCAGCAAACCTAGATGGTGTTACTGTCCTGTGACATCTCCTTAAGATTTGTGAAGCGTTTTTATTAGGAGAAATCAGAGGGAGGCTAAAAGAGATCCCTCTGCATATTTCATTACAACTTCACAAGTATCTCAACAGACAAACAAACAAACAAACAAAAAAACAAACACCCAAAGGAACAATGAGTTGGAATTTCAAGGGTGGGACAGTGGACTAAATCCAGGCAGGGAAGGCTCTTAGAGGTGAGTTCAAAGAGGTTTTCTTTTTTTCCCCTTTTTTCTTTTGGTTTTTCGAGACAGGGTTTCTCTGTGTAGACCTGGCTGTCCCGGAACTCACTCTGTAGACCAGGCTGGCCTCGAACTCAGAAATCCGGCTGCCTCTGCCTCTCGAGTGCTGGGATTAAAGGTGTGTGCCACCACTGCCCGGCTCTAAGAAGTTTTCTAAGCAGGTCTTGGAGAGTTCAGATGGCAAAATCAGGCAAACAAAGGTATGCAAGAGCACCTGACCCTGCCACAGGTTGCCTGTCAGTTCCTAAGCTGTTTTCTGACCCTAACTAATTATTTCTCTGCTGCCGTGGAAATGAACCAATTTAAACCAGATTAGATTATGTAAAAGGCAGGTTTATTGGGAAGCTGCTTTCAGGTGGTCGAGTTCACTGACCCCAAGGACCAAGGCCAGAGATGTCGCCATGATGACAAACAAGGGGGGAGGTAGATGAGGGACAGAGAAAGAGAAAAAGGGGCTTGTGTGCAGAGAGAGAAGAGGAGAGAAGGGAAGGGAAGGGAAGGGAAGGGAAGGGAAGGGAAGAGGAGGAGAAGAAGAGGGGACTAAGATGTCTGGATTATATAGGGATGAGCCTCTGGGGGAAGGGCAGGGTTGGGGGCAGCATATGCTCGGTAGGGACTGAGGGATGCTGGGAGAACCTGGAGGCCAGGTCTGCTTTGATATGTAAAATACACACCTCAGTCTCTGGTCTTGGGGTCCTAAAACAAACACTAGCAGGAAACCATCTCCAAATCCTTAGTTTTGATCAACATACCTTTGAAGATTATCTATGGTAGAGATGGTGGGAGACTTAACTAACTTGTATTTTAATTTTATGGTTGGTTTTTGAGATAGGGTTTCTCTGGGTAACCTCCACTGTCCCAGAACTCAGTTTAATTCGCTTTAAAAGGGCCAGTCATTGCAGGAACAGAACTGGGAATTTCCTGTCTCCTGCAGTTAGTAAAAAGTTCCTCGGGGCTTAAGCTCCCAGCCTCTCTGAGCTGGGGGAGGGGACAAGGTGTGACCTCTGAGTAATAAGGTCATTTTACTTCCAGCTGTGGGTAGCCTGTTACTTGGTGTGACACACAGGTACGTGCCCTTCTGCACACGAAGCAGAGGGAGCTTTTCCTTTGGCTTCTCAGTAACCATAAAAACGAAGGTTGTTACCCATTGTGGCCCCACCGAATGTGGCCAGCTGGCAGTTTGAAAATCAGCTTTCTTCAATTTCGGCCCTCAAAGAGGGTATTCTAGAAAGGAGCTCATGGGGAGGGGAGGTTCTACCCTGAAAGAGTGCTCTAGAAAGCCGAATAGCTACTGGTATCATCAGAATTTCTAGTTCACAGTATTCTACTTTAGTGATAAACACAGAGACAGAAATTTGTAAAAAGAAAAAAAAAAGAGAGAGAGAGAAAGAAATGTTTTTATGTACATTTGAACCATGGATGGAAGAAGGAAAAACTTTTATTTTTTAATTCCCATTTGGTTTCGGACCCTGGGACAAGGGACTGAGATGCATATTTTACAAATCAAAGCAGACCTGGCCTCCAGGTTCTCCCAGCACCCCTCAGTCCCTACCTGGCACACTCTATCCCAAAGGCTTTCCCCCATGTAATCCAGACATTTTTGGATCCCCCCTCCCTTCTCTCTCGTCACCTGCCCACTTTCTCTCTTTTTCCATCCTCCTCCCCCATGTGACTTCCCTGACCTCTGTCCTCAGTCTACTCACCTGAGGACACCTTCCCCCACTAAGCCTGCATTGAATATAATCTAGCCCCTCCAAATAACTTATCACATTCTATTTTGCTGGCACTAGAATTACAAGGAACAGGACCAGGCACGTGACACAACAGCCCGTCCAAATGTGCATATGTAGATTTAGTGGTGGGACTGAAGGAAGGCTCCAGGCTCTTCTCACACCCATCTTTACACTCCTGGGAGGGGCAGCTGCTACCAGCATGTGGTCCAAGCATAGAAGAGAACCGCAGCTAAGGAAAGATACCCTGGTTATTTTCTAAAATAGCTCGAGGTGACTAACACGTAGTTGGAAGTAGCTCTCTGGTTTTATTACTTGACAGTAATGGGGCTTTATTCTCTGGTGCTGCTTATGCTTTGGATAAGCCCCCTCCCTTGTTTATGTCAAAGCTTATGAAGGTCCACCAAGGCCCTGGGATACGCAGGCTCACAACTTTGAGCCTTGTTTTGTTTGTTTGTTTGTTTGTTTTTCTGCCCCACTCAGAGCAGCTGAGGTGGCTCTGTGTGTGCTAGCTTGCTCTCTGCCACAGACTTTGATGATGGTGGTGTCAAGAGTGGAATAGAAACAGGCGGATACAATTTCGTGTCCACTCTGAGCACTTTGCAGAGTTTCATGACTGAGAAGTGAGGCATTGGTACTATGAGTCTGGTTTCACTTGTAGATTCTTAGACATGAATGGGAGCGATCTTAGTCTCCGGAGGAGCAGGCTCATAGGTAGTTCTGCTACTGTCCATTCTCAGGAACCCAGGTCCTCGTGGGAGGCAAACAGTGATTGTTGCCCGGCTGTACTCTGCTCCTTCCCCCTCATTCCCAAGCCTTTTTGTCCTTCCGCCAGAGTGCCAGCTGGCTGGGGAAACCAAGCTAGGAACTGTGTGAGAAAGGGAGGTCACTGGCCACTGGCAGGCCCGGATGGCAGCTGGGGGTGGGGAGCGACAGTGCAGGGCAGGGCAGGGCAGAGGTGCCTTCTGCCAGATAGCTGTGACTGAATGAATGAGTCATTTCCCCTACTGGGCAAGCACTCCCCTGGCCTTCCCACAACTACGGAGGATATCCCTGGGTCAGGAAGGACCCAGAGGGGAAGAAAATAAAAATCAAAACAAAACAGAAACTGGCCCGAGATACTGAAAGGGCACAGTTTACAACAGCCTAGCTCTGCATCCTTGACCACGTCCACACGGCCATTCATTTCTGGTATATTCCTTCATCATTTCCAGACATATGGACCTGGACCCTGGCACTAGAGGTGACCTTGGGTAGCCATACAGTGGCTTCCAGATCGTTTCTTCGTCTGTGGAACAGAGATAGCAGCTTGGGTATGATTTCATCTATAGTAAGGGGGGCTAGAGAGCTACAGGGATGACTCTGGATAACTAAAATTGTCAGTTATTCCCCAAAGGAAAGGAAAATATAAGGTACAGGCTGCCGGGCAACTTTTCCGGGTTCGGGTAGAGGGAATGGAAGCTAGAGAAGGTGTGGTCGGGGCGTGTCCGGGCGAGCAGGTCCTGGGTGCTATCAGCAGAGCTCTCCGGCGGAGCTAAAGCCCGGGCAGTGACCCCTGGGCGGGGCTGCGGGTGACAGACCAGGGGAGGCGAGCGTGCGGTCAGCTAGGTTCTCCTTTCTGGTCGGCTTTCTCCTTTAAAAGGTCTGGCGCGCTGTTCCTTTTTCACAGTTCTCCAGCTCGGCCAGCGGGAACTCAGCGGTGAGTGGTCTCCTCTCTGGCTCTTCCTGCCTATAAGTGGGGACTGATCGACTCTGGTGATCGCTACTAAGAACCCGCAGGGAGTGACTGGAGAGAGGAATAGAAGTTGGCAGAGCACAAAGCTCTGGGAGCACTCCGCTCGCTCGGGATGCTCTGCTAGGTGTGCGCCGGTGATCTCTCTCAGCAGATGAAGGTGCTGGAGCTACACTGGGTGGACATGAAGTACCCTCCCCCACCGTGTGTGTGTGGGGGGTAGGGGAGTGTAAGGCAGTGAGGGTCGCCCAGGTGTGGGTCGGGCTGGTGACAAGTGAGGGGGATCGTAAGGTGAGAGATGAGCAAGTGAGGGATGAGCAGGTGAATGACTTGCAGGCTCTTCTTCTGGTGCTTCCAGAATATTTGGTCCCACACAGAGAAGGGAGAACCAGAACCCTTGCACGGAGCTGATCATCCAAAGAATAGGAGCTGGAGGCGTTGGCGTTACACCCTTTTCACGAAGGACGGAGCAAAGTTTCATTTGGATCACTCACAGAGATTTCCTTGTAATTGATTTACTAAATGTTATCGCATAAAATATTGGCTCCGAGTTGTTCGGCTGCAGATCAACCGGGAAACTCTCCTCGGTGTATTAAGTGTCACTGAATTGCACGGGACCCCTTACTTTCGTGTTCTTTTCTGTGACAACCTTCTTGCAGACCTGGCAGGGTGAGCCCAGGATTCTGAGGTCCCTCTCACTTTCACAGCTTTCTCCCTCAGGTCGTGGCGAAGTAACTCCCTGGTGGTCCCTGGCACTCTGGAAGCCTTCTGGCGACGTGGACATCCGTCTCTGACAGTGAGTTACCCACGAACACTGAATCTGGGGTAGAAACAGACTTCTCTCATAAAGGCAGTGAAAGGTATTTTTAGATGTCGGTTCACACTTATTCCCTCCCTCCCAACTTTTGTCTTCCTTTCTCTTTTCTATCCCCTTCCTGTCCTTCCTTCCCTTCTCGCTTCAAGTTTCTAGTTCTCTTCGCCTCATTTTTCTCTTGCTGGTGCTATCTGGGCTTAAAAGAAAACAAAAACCGAAAATAAAACATTGGGTCCATTCGTATGCTGTGTGACTCAGTCCTTTAAAAAAACACGGTGACTTCCTTGAATGGGGGGCTGTCTTAAGCTGTCTTTGCCTGTGAGGAGCGATTCCCAGGGCCTGCCATTGTTACTCTCTCTTTCAGCTTGTGCAGTTTGTGCCCCATCTGCATTTTGGGCTCAACCACTCCCACTTCTCAGCCAGTCAGCTATTGTTTTTTTTCCCTTCTTCAGAGGCCAAGCAGACTTCTGGTCTCAGCATAACCCTCCTTAGAGAATGTATCTTTAATTCCGCATGCGCTGCCTGTGCACAAATTAAAATCTTGGTACTGCTATACTTCAGCACTGGCAAGCATTAGGTGTTTTAGGTTTTCTTTACCTTGGTGGTTTGTAAAAAATATGCTTTTTGGTGTATTTATGACATACATATTTCTGATGACAGAAATCTTAAAAATTTATCTTAAGAAAGCAAAATAAAGATCATTTGTAACAAAATGAGAAGACACTTAAGGGTTTCTTTCTTACAGATAAGCACTGGATAGCTACTTTGCACCTCCGTCCTTCCCCTTCCCCACTCTCCACCATACACAGTAAATACATTTACTTTTAACATCCATTTCATTCCAAGAATTCTAAATCTTTATGGATTGAACTAAATATTCTATTTTTCTGACTTTAATATCTTTTTATTAGGATTTTATTTTTATTTTATGTGCATCGGTAGTTTACCTGCATGTATGTTTGTGTGAGGATGTCACATCTCCTGGAACTGAACTTATAGACAGTTGTGAGCTGTCATGTGGGTGCTGGGAACTGAACCCAGATCCTCTGGAAGAGCAGCCAGTGCTCTTAACCATTTAGCCATTTCTAGCCTCAGGACTAATGTAATATCTTAAAGATTAATAGTTGCTGGGCAGTGGTGGCGCACGCCTTTAATCCCAGTACTCGGGAGGCAGAGGCAGGCAGATTTCTGAGTTCGAGGCCAGCCTGGTCTACAGAGTGAGTTGCAGGACAGCCAGGGCTACACAGAGAAACCCTGTCTCGAAAAATAAAAAAAAAAAAAAAAAAAGGAAGAAAGAAAGATTAAGAGTAAAGTCAAAATTTAAAATCCCAGTAATGAGTCAGTCTGGCCACAGCAAGCAGAGGAATGAGGATGTATGGCAAGGGTAAGGGCTGCCTTCTGGTGTTCTGGGCAGGCCCCTCAGGGCAAGCTAAAGCAGCAGGTCCTGTCAGTGTGTAGAGCAGCAGATGTCTTGAAGAGGCCAGGTGAATGGCTCCCTCTGAAGATGAAGCTGCAGGGCTAGTGTTGAAGGAAATTTAGCTTTAGTGTGATGGCTTCCTGAGGCACTGAGGTCAAAGGTCACCCACAGAGTTGCTGGTGCAGCTATCTTCCTGGCAACAACTCTGTGGGTCAGGACCAAGGCACAGGGACTGCCTCAGCCCCACACAATGCCCAGGGCTGCTGCTTCATCTTAGACTGTCTTTTAAATTTTTATTTATGTGCACGTGTACATCTGTCGCTTGTGTGTGTGCCTGCAGAAGCCTGAAGAAAGCATTGGATAGGTCCACTGGAGCCAGAGTTATAGGTAGTCGTGAGCTGCCTGACTTTGGTGCTAAGAACTGAACCTGGGTTCTTTAGCATCATAGGAAGCATTCTTAACCTGAACCATCATCGCTCCAGTTCCTTGGATCTTTCTGCATTGCACAGTGGACTTTGCTGTGGCCAGTCTCTCCTGGAGAGTGATCTTGGTCTTCATCCCTGGCTTTTCCTAATTGTTAATTCCCAGGTGGTAGACCCCGATTCCCACCTATCCTGTTATTTGTGGAGCAAACATTAGCTAATGTGCAAAATAGCTAATGCTTGGTAAGAAGACCCAAAACCCTAAGCTCAAATCTGACTCTCAGTGGGATGGTGGCGGAAGAGTCATAGGGAGAGACAAAGTGATCAGGTGGCAAGGCTGATTAGGTGGCAAGGGGTGAGTGTTCCCTTTGAGAGGAGTTGTGTCCTGTGTATGTGGTTTTGAGCTTATGACATCATTAACTGGGCCACCCGGTTTCCTCCATTACACCCATTCTTAAAAAGCTGGTTCCAAATCCTGAGAATTAGCAAATGTTCTAGAGGCTTTGTGACAGGCAACCTGAATTTAAAAAAATTACCTTGGGTGTGTTCAGTTTCACTGACAACGTTCTTTCCTGTCTCAAGGCTCTTTTGTGGTGAGTTCTGAATTCCTGAGTCTTGTTACTTCAAATGAGCCATCATCATTAGACCCATACATGGGAAACAACATGGTCCTTCGGTCATCTTTCCTAGAAGTCAGTCAGCCCTTAGGATGCTTGCTCCTGCTGAACTTAGGTTAGCATCCTGCTCTCCCTGAGTGTGCTTTTCCTGTGACTGTCCTTTTGTCATCCTTGCTGTCTCTCTTCACCCTCACATTCATGTTGGAGTGACTGCCAGAGAGAAAACTACATCTACCCAAAGCTTGCAAATGAGCCGAGAAAAGATGGGCTGACTAAAGCACAGATGGCTGCTGTCCATGCAAATAATGGAGGAGGTCAAAGAAGAAGGTGACTCAGCAAGGGGTTAGAATTTGGGGACTCTCTACAATTTTAACAGGGATGGAAAGGGACAAGAGGAGGAGGGTTTCTGAGAGGGTGACCAAAAGGTGCTTGTGGGGAAACAATGTATTTCAACTGTTATGGTTTAGGGGCTTGGTTTTAGAGTTTTGTTTTGTTGCTGTTCTGTTTTGTTAGACAGTTGATGTCCCCTTCCTCACACAGGTCTTGGTTTTGCATCATATCCCAGGTTGACCTTGAACTCATTCTGCCTCTAGGCTGTCCCCGCCAGACATGAGTAATCTTTCTGCCTCAGCCTCCTGAGTGCTGGGATGATGTTTTCTGTCACTCTCCTCTGTCTCCAAATGATTTTCAAATGATATTAAAAGCTACCAGGGACTTCAGGAAAACAGACGGGTGGCTGTTTGTTTGCAACAGGGGGAGATGTTGCTTTCAGACAGAAGGGACTTCAGAAACTCAGATGCTCAAAAGTGTTATGCCGCCTTGTAAGTCAGCTGTCTGTGGCTACGACAATACCCCAAGATAAATGCAGTGAAAGAAAGAAACGGTTTATTCGGCTTTGCTGTTGTAGAGGGTTTGTCTATGGTTGTTGGGCCCTGCTGCTTGGGCCTGTGGTGGTACAATCTATCTTGGTGGAAATACACTGTGAAAGAGTCCAGTTCCATGCCACAGTGGCCAGGGAATAGGGTGGGGAGATGTGGGGGAGGAGTCCAGTATTCTCAATGACCTGATTTCCTTCCACAAGACTTCCTCAGATTTCTACCATCTTTCTAGAGGATGGTGGCCCATTGTAAGAGATGGGCCTTCAGGAGACATTTCCAAATCAAAGCAACTACTGTGGTTTACTGTGGACCTCTCCATACAGACCTAACATGCAGCTCTCTGACTGTCATGGCTACTCACAACAGGCTGTGGATTCTTCTCCCTGCCACCTCCAGGAGTTCAAGGGGACATAAATGTCTGTGTCTTGGTTGCCTCTTGTGTTGCTAAGCTGTTGGCCATCTGTAGCAGAGCATCTCTTCTCTGTGGTCTCTTGGGCTTTGTGTTTTCTGCTTCAAGAGTTCTTTCTCTGCCACAGACAGCTGGCCTTATAGCATGGGAACCCGTGGGGATGGGACCAAATCATATTAGGAACAAGAAAGGTCTCAGCCCTAGCTGACTGGCTTCAGCTCCAGCCCAAGCATCGACAGTATGGAGGAGATGAATCTTTCTTCAGTGTTCTGAGCACTCGAGAGAAGCAGCTCTCTTCTGGGCTGGGCTAGAGTTTGGTAATTGTCTGTTGGTCAGGGGTGTGATTTCAAAAGATGTTTTTCTTCTTGTGCTCTAGCATTTTGCCTTGAGGTTTACAGGCTAATGAGTGGTAAGTTAATCCAGGAACTGCTGAGGTATTGTCTTGCATAAATGTCCTGCCCTGTGATTCTGTCTGGGCCTCATGATAAGGCTGAGGGACTATGGGTATCCAGCTGCCCAGAAAGCATAACCCAGGGTAGATGGCACCAGCCAGCAATAGGCCTAGTTTACTCTGTGTTAAGTCCCAGGATGAAAAAAAAAAAAAACAAAAAAAAACCCAAAAAACAAAAACAAAGAACACTTGTAATATGTGTCCGTGTGCCACGTTTAGAAGAATTTGATCCAAGAGTTAAGGCAGCTGAAGGGACTGACACAATGCAAAGATGAATGCCATAGCTTTTATCCTGAAATGTGTTTCTAGTAGAATTAGGCTTTTGAGTGTTTCTGAAGTAAATTGGGCAAATGTTGTCATAGCCCACACATCACTCATCTCTAGCAAGCTAGAGAGAAGCTAAGAACATCTTGCTTGTCTACTCTGGGGTGGGGACTGATGAATTTTTAGTTTATCTTAGAACACATCCTGTGATCTTGTGTTGACAGGTTGTCTGATACCTGTGTGATTCTGGAGACTTCTGAGGGCATTTTATGGGTGTTCCCTAAGTAACAATACCTCACCCCCCCCCCCCCCCCCCGTCATTCATATGGTTACCCTGAATTCCACTCTCTTAGTTTGGTTGTAAGTGCTCCCTGTTTTGTAAACTTTTCTGACCACGTGGCCTAACTGGTATTTTCCGTCCAAGCTGTTACTGGTGTGATTTCTATAGGGGTGATGGTCAATCTTCATTATAGACTGATTTTCAAATCATCTAGGAGATTGGAGAGGGTGTATCCTGAGAGGATTACTGAGACCACCTTGAACATGGATGACATCATCACATTGACTTGGAGTTCAGATGTCACGGAAGAGGGGAAAGCTGCAGTATATACCCTTTCTCTGCTGCTTGGCTCTACTTGATGTGACAATTTATGCTATGACCCTTTGCTACCAGAATGGATGGTCTGAACCCTCTGAATTGTGAGCCAAAATTAATGTTTCCTCCTGCATCAGGCATTTTGGCCACAGTGATGCAAAGCAGTTGGTAGCAGGTTAAGGGCCCTAAGCTGATTTGCCTGTGTGTCCCTGTGTATTTCATCCCTATCACCTCTTCTCTAGGCTGGTTGCTAGTTGGGGTGCATCGGGAACCTGTGGTACCCTAAGAGCATGCTAATTTATCCTTCTAGGACCTATATTCTTTTGTACTTCCTCCCTCAAAGAGGTTGGTCTCTGGTCATGCTCTCTTGGCTCTCCTTCTCTGCCCTGCGTTGGAGCCATCTCCTAGCTTGCTTGGTGAGCCACCCATCTTCATGCAGGTTCACAGTGTCTTGGGTTGTCTTCATTTCTACGTTGTTTCCCACCATCCATCCATGGGGAAGTGAAATTATCCTCATGCCTCTTCAAAAAACAACAAAGATTAAACAGGAGAAAAAGCATGCAAGTTTATTAATATGCAGAAAGATAAGACTGCAGTGTAAAAAATAAATCACAGGCCTGTGTTTACCTACCTGCTTCTTAACATTACCACAAAGGTAGGCACCTAAGACAGTTTTGAGAGACTGTGAATGGTTATGGAAGGAATGAGCTGAGACAAGCTTTTGGGATTGGAAGGAATCTAGGGATAGACATTTCTTCTGAGTTTCACTCATTTAAAAAAAATTTCCCCGAGACAGGGTGGCAGTCAGGCTAGGGTGGGGAGGCACCCAGTTCCACTGTGTAGAGAGGGATTCCAGCCAAGCTTCCTGGTTTTCTCCAGATCAGATTGTATGTGCTTAAATCACACCATCTTGTTCTCTGAATCCCAACAGGATTTATTACCCAGTATATTAGTTACTTCTCTGCTATGATAAAAAAACCACGACCCAGGTAGCTAACTTAAGAGTCTATTTAAGTTTATGGTCCTAGGGGGCATAAAAAACCACAATGGCAGGAACACAGGCCAGCCAGCAGTCTTTGAGTAGGCAGGCTAGGAAACTGAGAGTTTATATCTTTAACTGCAAACATGAAGCAGAGAGAGAGAGAGAACATGGCATGAAGCTTTTAGTTTCCAAGCCTGCCCCCAGTGACATACTTCTTTTGCCTGGGTTTCAGTACCTAAACCACCCCAAACAGCTCCACAAACTAGGGACCAAGTATTCAAATGCTTGAGACTATGGGGGACATTTTTTATTCAAGCCACCACACTAGAGATGCTTTTACACTAGGCACATGCTGGATCCCACAGGCACAAGGCAAGGGTCCAGGCACTAACTACTGACTGCATTAGTTTACAGAGTTTCACATTCCTCAATTCTGGCAACGCTGTTGTACTTTCTGGGATCTCCCACTCTTTCCATCTTACATGCTAATCACATTATCAAAAGCACCCAGGCAAACTCTACCACTAAAAAAATAGCTGGGGCCAGCATGATGGCATGGAAGAAAAGCACTGTTGCTGCCAAGCCTGACAACCTGAGATTGACACCCAAAACATGATGGAAGATCACCTATTCCCACAAGTTGCCCTCTGACACCCACATATACAATGTGGCATGCCCATCCCCAGTAAATGAAAAGAAAAATTGAAAGACTCAACTTATGACCCACCATCCTGTCCTGAGGGACAACATAGGGACCATTTCTATCACTACCCACCAGCTCTGTTCTTCCTGCAACACTTTTAGGCAAAGCTGCTCCTGCCCTTCTGCCAGTTATAAGAACTCTTTTGCTCTACTGTGCTTGACTTGGGACTGTTGGTATTTACGATGATGGATGATACTTCATTCCCAGCATAGAGATGCAGCTCAGTGATGGAGCACCTACCTGGCATATATACCTTCCTGGGTTCCACCTCCAGTATCACCACAACAAAGCCAACAGAACTTGCTCCCTCCTTTGGCTCTCTTGGTTGGACAGCAACAAGCTGGCATTTAGTTTACTGAAAAATAGATCAGTATGTTATGATATAATAGTTACAAATACATTTCGCAGAAAAGGGGTCTTTCAGCTTGGGTTCAGAAAATGTCCACGTACAGCTTGCAGTTTTTCCTGAGTGGCCTGTGACCCATGGCTCTCCCGAAGGTTCTACTTTCCTCACCTCCCAGATGAGTCCCAAGGAAACAACTGTGGCTGTGGATGATGCTTTCCCCTGCAGGATCAGCAGCCAAGCTTGCAACATCTGCCACATCAGCTTCAAGTGTTTGCCCTCTGAACAGCCTCCTCTGGAGCTAGTAGCTCTTCCACCTCTGTTCCAATCCTTGTAACCTCTGCTGTCCTTAAACAGGAAGAGGATGTTCAAGATTCCAGAAGGGCAAGGCAGAGGGGTGTTGTTGCGGGAAATACTAAAAAAGAAAGAATATGGCATATCCTGCACTATGCCCTTGTTCTCTCATCCCCAGCAGGCTGGCCAGCCATGCACTGGCGAGCAATGGTCGACCTGCTTTTATCTCGTGAAGCTAGAGCTCCACAATCTCTCTGCCTAGCTTGCTAGGTTCCCGCTGGTGGGTCGCTACCATGCCAGCCCCATGTTTTAATACCCCCACGGCCTCTGTGGTGCACATCAGGCAAACCCACACTTTGCCTCTGTACCTTTGTCTCTGGAACACAGACAAGCCACCATGTGAAGGAAAATGCAAGACAAACTTAGCTCAGAAACAATAGTAACTCAATCTCTGGGTGCATAAACTAAAACCTAATCTTGTAAGCCTTATCAAAATCTGATTCCTCTGGTGTCGAATCCTTGTAGATACGCCATGATACCAGGAGACTCTAGCAGCTACATCTTACCTATCTGCTGTCCCCTTTCCAAAAGTGCATTTCTCCTTCTCCTCTCTTCCACCCTCCAATCTGGAAGTCCCTCCTATGTGCCCAGTGATTGGCTCCTTTATTCATTAGGGGATTGGTTCACAAGAAGTCACAGGTGTAACTCACTCCTTGTCTGAAGCCCCTCCCAGGAGGGCAGAATTAGCAGAATACAAACAGCCCCAGGGCTATCCACAACAAGTGTGATTGGTAGGGTCAAAGACATCCTGACTGCTGCTGGGATGAGACCCTAGGAAACTTGATCTTTATTCCTAAACAATTTAAGTGTGAGGTCTACCCTTGTGGACTTCACATATACCATCTCTCTCTCTCTCTCTCTCTCTCTCTCTCTCTCTCTCTCTCTCATGCACACATGCACACACACACACACAGAGCATATATACATTTCCATAGTGTACATGATGTAAATGTGAAGAATTCTGCTTCTATTTTACAGACTTCCCACATGAATGATACTTCACCACCCTATTTTCTTTTAGGTTAATGCTGTTTTGTGTGCTGTTTTTCCCTCTAGGTCCTGCTACAGTGAGAACATGGCAGCTACAAGAACTGAAGCAAAGGATGTCGAAAACCATCACAAGTAAGACTGACCCAGGCTGGGCTGACTTGGCTGGGCTGGGCTGTACTGTGCTGTGCTGGTTTTATTAAGCATTCTCTAATCGACTCATTCTTCCAAGTTTTTTACATGTGTGATTCTCAGAATCGTTTGCAGGGCTTACAAATTCAATTCCAGGAGCTTCTGTCCTTAACCCTCAGGACATGTAACTCAGAAGAGCAGACAGTTTAGTATTTAGCTACGTGTCTAACAGGTTTTCTTCTATATATGGTATTTTTTTCCTGAGGCAAAATTCACCGTGTATCTCCTATCTCAATCTTTTCTTCTGAATCTTGAATGATTTTCTCTCTGCTTTGTAGTTTTTCATAGTTCAAGTATGTGCTTTTCATGAGTTCTCTTAGGTTTAGGCTTTGTTGAAGAGCTAAACATTTGTGTCTTTCTGTGACTCCTGTGTGTATGTATATGTTCACACACATCCAACCCAGGGGTTTGAGCATGCTGTGGTGAGCATATATTCTGCTTGAGGCATACCTCAGACCGCCTGCATGGGTTTGAAGTCCATGGATCCTTTCTAATTTCCTTACCACAAGGTTGTCCACTCACTATCTGCTTGCTAGGGCTCTGTGAGGTGGCTGCCATCCAGCTTCAATGGCCTCAGTAGGGGCAAATGATTAAGGTGACAATAAGCGTGATAAATACAACCGAAATTGAAGTAGACTAAATATTTTTGTCTCTGACTTGTTATGTTGATTTCTTTAAACAGTCTGTTGGAGACTGTTCTAGCTCACATACATGTCAGAGTTAATGAATTTTGAAATCATTGCTGTTCTCATGGTTATACACTGCTTCCTTCTGCTTTTCCTGGAATTGACAAGTAAGAAAAGGTTTTTTTGTGTGTGGCCAAGTTGTCTTAATCACATCCTGTTGTGTCATTTCAAGGCATAAAGTTGGCCCTTCTGTTTTGGGTTTCATGTTTGACACATCCTGAAGGAGGATATGGTTAAGTGGCTGAAAGATGTGTTGTGATGGTTGGAATTTCAGATTGTCCTAGAGGTCAAAAAATGCTTTCTGGGAAAGTCGAGCTGTACTTGCTGTGCATTTGGTCCTACAAGAAAGAAAGGGCTTCCTCCCACCAATAAAAAGCCAGGAAATATGTAAGGAGAATTGGGTCAGCAGATGGGCACATGCTATGCCTTGGCCAGGTGCTTGCTCTTCCTCAGCAAGGTTTCCAGAGCACATTTCTTTGCTCAGGGAGTGGTCAGCACTGGCCCTGCAAATGTGACTGGTGTGTGCTGTGGGTAGTTGAGCTCTCACCTTGTTTGTGAAGCAATCTGCCCACCCACTTCTTACTTCCTTAATGAGAGAGCTCTGACTTTATTAGAAGTCTCATCTTTCTATCTTTTTGTATATCAATCTCTTGAAAATTTCCATATGTTGACTTTATCTGTACACTACTCTAGGGGGATAGACCAGAGTGGGGCTTGAAAAACATGGGAGGGGCACTGAAAGGACCAAGGGAGAAGAGGGACCCTCCAATGATTGCTGATGAGAGGTTGATTGACTACCAACCAGAAAGATAAGCAATGAGGATTGGTTGAAATAAATCTGAACAGGTCTGATTCAACCTTCAGCTTTGTGCATCTCTCTCTCTCTATCTCTGTTCCTCTGTCTCTCCCTCCCCCTTCTCTCTTCCTCTCTCTCTCTCTCTCTCTCTCTATATATATATATATATGTTTGTATGATAAATAATCAAGACATGGCATGGTCTCCAGGAGATTTTGATAAGTATAATTAAATTAATTGTATAAGTTCTAAATAGCCAGATGCATTGCATGTGCCTGTGATTTCAGCACTCAGGAGGCCAAGACAGGTGTATTTGGTTCAAAGCCATTCTGGCCTACAAAATGAAACCTGTCTAAAGAAAAAGAATTAGGAGCTAGGGAGTAGCTTGCTTGCCTCACATGCACGCTGGGGGTTCTGATGCTCGCACTACATAAAGTAAGCATGGTGGTATGCATCTATAATCCAGCATTGGATAGACTCAGGAATATCAGAAGCTCAAGGCTACATAGCAAGTTTGAGGCTAGTCTGTGATACAGTGATATCCTGTCTTCAAAGAAATGAAAGAAATTAAACATTAGTGAACAAAACAGGTAATTATAAGGAGCATCCCACAGAGGAAGGGGAAGCCCGTGGAGGAGATACACAGGTCCTTTCTTCAACAGGGTTAGATACCCATAAACCCATCATGCCATTTACTTTGCATGACAAATCCCAAATCAGCTTGGCAGTATGGTTCTCAGGAAAAAAAATGTTCACACTCAACACACCCTGTTATCAAATCGCTGTGAAGTCAAGATCTTCAGTATTCCTAAATTGCAGTGGTCTCTGGATCATTGCTTTCTCATCTGCTCATGAATTAGAGAAAGTGGCACCCGTTGGTTCTGGGCAGAAAGTCAGACTCGGAAGGGAGGAATAGTAGCTATGATTGCTCCAAAGAACTGCACCTGTCTTCATCCTGCCAAGGAGATACCTATTGGGAAACCAAGGGTCCTGTACTGTTGAGGCAGCTGTGGATGCTGGCTCTGAGGAAGCTTGGCAGGGTAGAGCAGGAATCATCTGTCCTGGGGCACTTGTGCTTCTAAATAAACTCTACTGAAGTATAATACCATGTGTTTGTCTTTCTTGTCTCTGTTGCTTTCAGGAGACAGTGGCAGACTATGACAGAAGCTTAATGGCCTATGGCCATATTTATCATCTGGCCTTCTCTTAAATAAAGTCTGCCAACCTCTTTTTAGAGCAGAATCATGTCCTGTAAAAGTAGTTTGAATTACAAACAAAAGTTTTTAGTTGCCACTCTGAAGAAAAGCAAAATGGTAGGAAGTTACATCATGACAATTTTTTAAAGCTGTTTTATTTATTTATTTATTTTAATTTACAGTTCAGCCGTTGCCCCTCCCAGTCTCCACTCCCATAGTTAGTCATCCCATTCCTCCTCCTGTCCCGAGAGGATGCTCCCTCACCACCAGGCCTCCCCCTCCCTGGGGCCTCAAGTCTTCGAGGATTCAGTCCATCTTCTCCCACTGAAGCCCGACCAGGCAGTCCTCTGCTATTTATGTGTTGGGGGCCTCGGACCAGCTCCTATATGCTGACTGGTTGGTGGCTCAGTGTCTGGGAGCTCCCAGAGGACATTGTGACAATTTTTTAAAGAAAAAAAGTGTGAGGTTTATTTTGTGTGTTTTGTCTGCATGTATGTATGTGCCCATTGAGGCCAGAGGAGGGTAGTAGATTCCCTGGAAATGTAGTTACAGATGGTTGTGAGCCACCCACCGTGTAGGTACTGGGAATGGACGCTGGTCCTCCTACAGGAACAAGCACTGTAAATTACGGGTCATCTCTTCATACCTTTGTGACAATCTTGGTGTCATAGTTCTGAGAAGTGGTAGCTAATGTAAGGCAGGAAAAAGTAATTATTGTCATCGGCTTGGAAAGGTTATCTCTGGCAACAGAGGAGACCTTTTCTTTTTCTATATGTCCAGTAGTGAACAGATTACTTTCAGAATAGTCAAGTTTATGTATCAAATATAGCTGAGTGGGATAGCAGCTAGTGTTCTTTGTACTGGATGATTTATCAATTTGGTCTTTATAATTTTGTAGGCAGTTCTGAGGTTTGGCTGTTTGCTCTCAAACAGGGCTCTAGGAGCAAATCGGAGTTAAAAGGAAGGAGACAGGGAAGTAGGGCCTTTGGCAATGAATGTTATCTTCTTCCCAGGGTCTGCTTGTGCCTCTTCCCCATCATGTCTCTCCCATACCTCATGTGAATGGAACATAGCCATGATAACACCGGCCACTACACACCCATGCTCTGTAAACCTTTCTTTTTTTGTTTCTAACAGTGACTGCTTCATCCAACTTTCAAATCCAAACATAGCAGCAATGAAGGAAGATGTTCTCTACCATTTCAACCTCAGCACTAGCACACATGATTTCCCTGCCATGTTTGGAGACGTGAAGGTAAACACTCCAGACTTTGATTCTAAGGATTGTCTTACAGTCAACTTCCTCTTTGATACAGCTGCACCTTCTCTCAGATGACAGACAGGAGACAAGGACTACGTTATATCTTTATCAGACTTCTGCAAATTGTCACCTTGTGTTTGTACGAACTGGCAAGTAAAGGAGAGAACAAACGTTAGCAACTGTAGTGTTAGTCTCGACTTTGTCTCTTCGAGCTTTCATTTGTAAGTGAACCCATGTCAATCTCCTGAGCCATACAAATGGTCTATGTTTATAATTTCAAGTACTCCAAAGACTGAGGCAGGAGTTTTGGGGGCAACCTAGATAATGTCATGAGCGCTACCTTAAATCAATTTCCTGACACTTAGTTGAGAAGAGGGAGCTGGGAAGAACTCAGTGCAGAGTGAGTCTGGGGACTCTGATCCCTGCTTACAACTGAAGGTGTATATTAATGAGGGCTATTGTTGATGAAGACACTTCCTGTAGAAAGTCTTCAGTTCTCAGTGCTCATTTATCTTAAATTTTTATAAAGTCCTTTCTTAACATGTGTTCCTAATTGTGCATCCTTACAAGGAACAGTGTGACATTTCAATTCCTGAATGTGATTCGAAATGACTAGCAGGGTGGTCAGTCTGTTCACAACTCAGGACCTGATCCTTCTTTGGGTTGAGAACAATCAGAATCCCATCTACTGGCTATTTTGCAATTTACAGTTAGTTACTGTTAATTATAATTACCATATTACTAAACTAGGACTCTTCAATGTCTAATCCAGATAAAGACAAACTGACTCATGGAATTCAAAACCAAGACAGGATCAGAACCCCAACCCTGGGCCCCGTCTGCCACGGGTAGAACTTACTTTTGGTAGCAAATGGTGAACAGCTTTCATGTTTGGTTAATTTGTTCAGTTTCCGTTTATCCCAATATTGCCAATTTACTTTTTTATTGTAGGCTATGGACATGTCCTTTCATGTTGAGAGATGAATTTTTTTTATCTTCAGGTTCCATTAAATCACTTTTTATTATTTACCACCCTTTGACAAAATAAAATCTCTTAGATGAGACTTTGCAAAGTGAAGGTTTTACTTCTCCACCTACCAAGTCCCAACCAACTACTACTAGGCCTCTTCTGTTTGCCACTCAGTTGACCAAATGAGCGAGTGTTTGGTGGGCCATTTTAACACTCACAGGACTCTGGCCACATGAGGAGTTTGAAGTCCTGTGAGACTCTCCAGCCATCTTAGTCTTCCAACACACTGGCTGCCTGGTTTGTAAGACCAACTATATTGCCTGCAGTTGTCTTTTCAAAGATAGCAAGATTCTGGTTCCTGTATGGGTGGCATTGTGCTTTGTGTGCTTTGTATTGAGCAGTGATTTCCAGACCAGCACTACTAAAAACTCATCAGGAAAGTAGAATCCTCAGTCCCCTCAGATACACTTCAGATCCGGCCAGAAAACTTGCTAGAAAGTTCCCAGATGACCCCAAGGTTGCTGGTGAACTTTGCAGACCCCTGATGACACAGTGTACTAATAGAGTTCCCATTCTCTGGTTGCAGTTTGTGTGTGTTGGTGGAAGCTCTTCCCGGATGAACACCTTCATCAAGTATGTGGCTGCAGAGCTGGGCCTTGACCACCCAGGGAAAGAATATCCCAACATCTGTGCAGGCACTGACCGATACGCCATGTATAAAGCTGGGCCTGTGCTGTCTGTGAGCGTGAGTACTTCTCATTCACTTGGATTTGGTCTCCATGCTCTGCACGGCCCTGGGCCCCACACTTTTGCATATGGGAACAGCTGAACACCTGGCATCCTAACATTTGTTTACTGTAAATTGCTGGGAGCTTGGTGAGCTCTCAGCAGCCTAGACCTGGGCATGAATAAATCTTAGGCTCCAGCCGTTGAGGCTTAGCTTCCTGGAAAGCCTAGGTATACAAAAGCAGATACACATGCAAATATGCACAGCTGTCCACTCAGTGTGGAGGTGGCAGTTCCTGGGATGGGCTTCCCTGCCTGGCTGAGGGCAGTAAGAAGAGCCACACACCAGGCATCTACGCTTCTTTCTGTCTCACAGTAACTCATCTACTTTATAACACAGGTTGAATAAGCAATAAAAGTTAATATAGAAAAATATCCAGTATCCTATATCAATGAGGTGATTGTCTAGCTTTGATTTTGATGGCAACAATGTAATGATATATACAATACTATAGTGAAGAACTATGGATCAAAAGTGGATTCCCTTCCCTTTGAGATTTGTGTCTTGACCCTAGTCAGTTAAATATCCAAGTATATCAGTCATGTACAATCATTTGATAGCAAAGGCATCTTGTGGAAGCATTTTCTGTGTCTGACATTCTGGAAGGGGTCCATTTGCAATAAGGCTCTGCCATAGGGACAGCAGCTGCTCAGGGAGGGGATGGTGTCTTAGGAGATGTGGGTGTTGGAGAGTCTTTGGAAGGCATGTGGAGTGGGGTTGCCTTGCAGAGGCAAGGAGGAAATGGCAGAGGCAGAAGTACAGTCCATAGATTGTCTCATGTCAAGGATTGGAGATCCAGACATGTGTCTTTCTTTGCTAAACTGGAGAGAGCGGTGGAAAAGTTGAGTGGTAAACCCTTATCCAGTATGGTGGCCTGTGTGCATGGCTTCAAATATCATAAAAAATGCTTGTTACTTAATGATAGTAGCTACTTCCTTCCTGCTGCTATACAGGTTGTATGAGTCAAATGAAATCATTATAAGACAGATCTGTTATATTTTGATGTCTGTGTTCCCTTTTGCATGTTGATTTAATTAGTTGAAGTACACCACATAAAACATGCAGCAGTCTCCTTCCCCACATGGCCTTTGTTGCATAGACCCCAGTGGATGCCTCAAAGCAGGAGGGTATCAAAACCGATAAATATGAATAAAAACAAATCTCTGATGCATTTTAGAGTGTGAATTAGGTATAGCAAAAGAATGGCAATAATGACTAATAAAGAGGAATAATTTAAAGTATAATAAAGTAAAATTTATGTGAATGTTCTTTCTCTCAAAATCTCATCTCTGCAAAACTTAGTTGATGGAATGCAGAGCCCGCTGTTTGGAGGGACTTCTGCATGCATTGACAAGGGAACAGTGTTGCGCTCAGCCTCTGTATTTCTCTCTGGTTTCAGCATGGCATGGGTATTCCTTCCATCGGGATCATGTTGCATGAGCTCATCAAGATGCTGTACCATGCCAAGTGCTCCAACATCACCATCATCCGCATTGGCACTTCAGGAGGGATAGGTGAGGACTGAGGAGGGATTCTGGCCCAGTGTGTGGAGGGGCCAGAGCCCAATAACGGCTCCAGCATCGTGTGGATGCATATAGGGTTGGTTAAGGGTCTTCCTTTCTGCCTGTCTCCTCTCATTCCATCAAAGGGTAAATGAGGATGGAGCAGGATATAAAACTAACAAAAGTGTCCTGAAATTAGCTCAAAGGTTCCTATCATTGACCCCTCCCTCCCCAAAATCCCGAACAAACAAAATGGAGGGTTGTGGGCCACTGTTCACTCCTCAACTGGGCATGGCCATTTGGGGAGGCAGAACTTGGAGAGTTTGACTGCACTTATCCCACACCACCAGGGCTGGTGGTGCTGGGCAGTAGGGAAGCACCAAACACCACTCCAGGGGTGGGAAAGCCAGAGCTGGTTTGGGGGTTCTTGGGCCTGCAACAAGTCCAGGGCCGTGGGGTTCTCAGGTTCCCTTGGGAGTTGAGGAAGGGTTGAGAATATAGTCGGGAGCCTATGGGCAGGGGATGACATCTAGCTCGGGGCTGGGAGTGGAGGTGGAAGGGGGAGCCCTGGCTTGTCACACGATTATTTTCCTTGGTTTGATGGCAGCAGGCTTGGTGGCAGTTGTGTCTGAGAGCACCGAGAGGCCTTCTACGGGAGATTAGACTGTGGCTCTGTAGGCAAAGGCCTTCTCCATGGCTCCCCACAGTGATCTCAATGAAAAGAGATGGTCCATGGTTCTAAACGGTTTATTGTCATGGTGGAAAGCGGATGTGGAAAACCATGCCCCACTTTTCAGGATGGACCTGAGATTAAATACCTTCTGCAGGGAGGAATGTCTGGGAAGGAAAGCTTATTGGCAACGCCTTCCAAGCCTCTAGGTATCTTATTAGCACAGAGAACTCTGTTTTGAGCCTACTTGACTGTGGTCACGTCCCTTTCCTATTCTCTTGGTCTGAGATGTTAGGGATGCCTCATCTACTTGTGGAAGGGCTTGGGGCATTGCCCTTTTGTAACTGATGGCCACCAATCTATGGGGGGCTGCGTCTATGTGACAGGGGCCTGGTGCCAGGAGCAGGTGAAGCTCCTACCGTCTCTTCAGGGTCTCCAGGGCTTCAAGCCTTTGACTCAACCCTACCAGGCTTCTTCTCATGGTCCATTGCCACACACAAAACACAACCAACCAACCTAAGGAGCAGTGAAGAGGATTTGAAGACTGCAAAACATTGAAGACTGTTGAACTGTGTCCTGATCAGTTTTTGTCTGCTTGGCTTTGTGATTATGCTCAGCTGAGTGAAGCCTTCCTACACAGGTTTCATCAAGTGTGAGAGATAGAGAGTCCTGCTAGCTCAAACTCTCATCCACCCTTAATTTCAGTAACTGGGTCAATCCATTCCTTACGACAGAGCCACAGTCACTTCTCACTGGTCCCACCTGCTCGGGTCTCTCTATTTCCTTCACAGTGGTGGTGACTATATTTTATTGTGGTTTTTGGCAGTCAGTTGTGTGTGTGTGTGTGTGTGTGTGTGTGTGTGTGTGTTGGGCAGTGACATACCATAGCAGTAAGTAAAAGTCTCTGAAGCAATTTTATTTTAAAATAAGGGTTGCCATAGGAACTGGTTTCTAGCAATCCTTGTTCCTACCAGGAACATGATAAGAATCAATAGACATCGATAGGAAGCTGTATTGGCTCCAGGGATAGTATGACCTTAGATTTCAGCATCCAGATCCCTGTATATTATTCTTGGGAGGTAGGATTCCAAACTCCCTGATAGCGGCCATATTGCATAAGAAAATAAAAACCCAAGAGAAAAGAAGAACAGGGTATTGTCCTTATAAACATGCAGGTCCTCTGTGAGGATGTGCCTCCAATGAGGGCACAGTGGAGTTGGCTGTTCCTGAATGGAGGAAAAGCAAGCTAGTCAGGAGTTGGAAAAGGTCGAGGCTATGTTTGGGGACCTGGAGGAGTTTGCATACTATTCCCTGCTTTTGTGTCTGGTTGAAAGTTTACAAAATAAAGATATAGTCTGGAATGATTAAACTAACATGGTCACCTAGTTGGTGGCATGCTAGTCAGTGGTAATGCTCGAAGATAGAAACATTGGATAAAGACTGCAGAGACCCTTGTGGGATTACTGTTCTCTGCCTATCTCTGCTTTCAGCAATGGGTCTGTACAAATCCCCATTCAGGAAAAGCTTAGTAGGAAAAGGGATGGATGACGTCGAGCATCCGATGGGTGCTACAGTACTTGGCTTTACCGATGGATCCTATTGGTTGTGCCTGGGTTCCTCTGTGCTGCTTTGTCACCCTGTGTAACTGTGATCCGTGCATCTTCCTCAGGTCTGGAGCCTGGCTCTGTTGTCATCACACAACAGGCAGTGGATGAATGCTTCAAGCCAGAGTTTGAGCAGATTGTCCTGGGGAAGCGGGTGATTCGCAGCACCAACCTGGATGAACAGCTGGTTCAGGAGTTGGTGCGGTGTTCCTCAGACCTGAATGAGTTCCCCACTGTTGTGGGCAACACCATGTGCACCTTGGACTTCTATGAAGGTGAGAGGAAGTAAGGGCATGTCTGGTCCAGGGATCCCTTGCCCACCCTAAGCCTGTTGTGTGATGGTGTGGTGCTATCTCTGGTGGGGCATTTGCTTGTTGGAGTGCTGACCCAGTCGCAGTATTTCTGTGATGCCTGTAACATTGGGTGAGCCCCCTTGGTCCTGGGTCTTAATGGCATATAGAGCATGCTGCCTAAGTGTAGTAGGCTTTAACTATGTGTGTGTGGTTTTCTTCATGTGCCTCAGGGCAAGGCCGTCTGGATGGTGCCCTCTGTTCCTACACAGAGAAGGACAAACAGGCCTATCTTCGTGCAGCCCATGCTGCAGGTGTCCGAAATATCGAGATGGAATCTTCAGTGTTTGCCACCATGTGCAGTGACTGTGGCCTGAAAGGTATGCTGATATGGGATGGCCTTGCTATCTTTTCTCTGTCTCTTTTGCTGGACCATCATGGAGGGGTCTCCTGAGAGTACCCCAATCTTGAATTCTCATGTTTGTCTCTGTTGATCAGCTTCTGACCAAGGTGTCACCCCTGTAGTCCTGGTATACATACAATGTGTTGATTGCCACAGAGAAAAACACAGGATCCTCAGTGTTCTTGCAGATTCCACTGAGAGGGGTCAGAAAGATGGTGATGGGATTTCCTGCTGCCCAGGAAGCTGCTCCAGCACTGCCGACAGCTTGGCTTTCTGAAGGGCTAACTCACCATGTTGTCTAGTCCTGAACATCCTTCCAGTTCAACATTATCCCTTAGAACTGCCTGTGCTCCATGGTCTGGGACAACATGCCCTCAGAACTGCACAAGGCAAGCAGGTGCTGCTGGCCTTGGAACCAACTGGAATTTTTTTGGGACCCAAAGGCAAAGGCATAGACCCAAAGGCAAAGGCATAGGTAACAGAGTTGGGCCCTGCCAGAGTTGCTGGAAAGTATACCTTCTGTGCTGTTCCTCTCCATCCACACAGCCTTCCTGTCCCTAGCCTGCACACTGCTGGTTTCCTGAGGTATACTACAGGCTGATCCTCAGCTCTGGGACCTTGGCCTTCCTCCTTGGTGAACTAAGGAAGGTGTCCATCTTGTGTTGATGAAGCCTTTGTTCTTTGCAGCGGCTGTGGTGTGTGTCACTCTTCTGGACCGTCTGCAAGGGGACCAGATCAACACTCCCCATGATGTTCTTGTGGAATACCAGCAGAGGCCACAGCGGCTGGTGGGCCACTTCATCAAGAAGAGGCTGGGGAGGGCCTGAGCCCTGTGCCCTTCCGCTCAGGAGAAGCCTCTGCAACTCTTGGGCAATAAATCTATTTTTTTCATAATGCACTGTGTGACTTGGAGTGCACTTTGCATTAGAATGTATGGAACTGGGCTTCATTTGCCAGTAAGAGATCTGAGTTAGACACTAAGATGATTCTCTTAAACATCATTGCAACATTTTCAGACTATTTAAACCTATTTTTTGGGGGGGGGGGTGCTTCTTCAGGACCATTGTAAATAAATGAAAACTTTAAGACTTTTATTTCAAAAGTGGTCAGAATTCATGTCACTAACATAAGAAATTTGGCAGCTGTATCATAAAACAGATTCCCGTTCACATTTTAAAAATTCTGTAGTTATCCTTTGATAGCTGCAGATAGAATTCAAGAGTGACTTTGTTGTCAGAGAGAAAGCCTAGGAGAGCCATTCCAGAACCTGGATCAAAACTTTCCTGTGGGATTGTGGGATTTGGCGACCCAGACCTCATCCCCCCACCCCTATTTTCACAAGAATTGACGGCCAAGCTCAGGGTGGACCCAGGCAGTGCTATACCACCCTCTGCTGCCCAATTGCGGTAGTGCATGCTGTCTACCCCCCAAAATGAAAAGGCTTGACACACCCTGGCCAGTGTTGGTGTGGTATAGCTAGCCATACAAGGACCAAGCCAGGGCCAGGCTTGCTGAATGGAAGCATCTCATTTGTATCTGACAAGCACCAATATGCCTCTGCTGTCACAGCTAAGCTCTTAGAACCACTTGGGTTGCTGGAGTGTCTGGACCTTCCAAATACTGTCAAATACTGTCTCTGAATCTCTCCACATGCCACCAAAGAGTTGGCCTCTCTCTTACCTACACTGGTCGGTCCTACTCTGGCCATGACTTTGTCTTCCTGTTACCTTTCACTCCATTCCCAGTGCTGACCATAAGACTTTACTGAAGGAGAAATGACAACAGGTGTCTTCCCAAAGCAAGTTACACAGAACTAACATATGGCTGGTTTGTTCTGATGGACAAGTTCCTCCCATTTAGAAACTCCTAGGGCCCTACTCTGCCTTGGGGCATCCTTTGGAGATGGACTCAGAGAATGGCACCCCCTGCCCCCACCAAGTCAAATGTGCTAGTCATCTTCCAAATTGAAATAAAAATGTTACCAATGGCACTCCAGAGTTTACTCCAGAAACCATGACATTCATTCCCAAGTCTCCATGATCTCTGTTCCTATGCCCCTTCCCTTCCACCTGTGCAGCCCAAACCCGTAACAGTAATCATGCCACCCACCAGAAATGAAGTGATGGCGTATTCTTATTCATGATCTTTGACACACATCCTAGTAGCCAGATTTAACCTGTGTAAATGTGTGGTTTGGTAATTTCCTTCTCATCCTGAGCCTGCTGCCTTCACTGCTTGGAGAAATCCTGCATGGCTAAGAAGATATGGGGAAGAATGTTCATGGTAGCAATGCCCTCTATAGCAAAGCCGGCTAAGAGCAGCTGTGTACCGTTTGATGTCCTCAAGCAATGCGATGTGGTAAATCTGAAAGTAAATGGCTCCGCTCTTCATACAAAATGACCTCAGATGATGAGAACACATGGCTGTATTCGTTATCATTTCACATTTAGAAACGTCAGAAATAGGCAAAACTAAAATGACACCATATTGTGAGATAAAACTAGAGGCAAGGTACCTCATCAGAGATGGAGAAACCGTCCTTGGGAATCTCCTTTGTGGGGAAGGTGGGCTGTCCATGGGACGTTCTGAGGTCTCTAGAGCATCAGGCACGTTCTGTTTTTCACATCAGAATTTGACATTTTTATATGGACTTATGTGATCGTGATGAACAAGCTGGCATAGGTATAGCTGATCACAACCCGGGCTTCAAGCTTTGTTTATAAAACAAGCCATGTAGAGTCAGCAAACATCACTGTGGTACCTATTTTCATGAAGTATTTTTGAGTTACTAAAGGTGGAAGTTTCTGACCAATCCTTATACAGTGGGTGGAATGCTGCAGATCAAGTGTTTTTATTTTTGTTTAAAGTTGGTAACTAATATTGGCCACAAAACTGTGTCTTAGAACATCCATGACCTATCCTGCCTCAATGGAGTTATCAATGGATAACTTTCCATTATCCTCAAATATCCATGACCCTGAGCCTCAGGTGGATGAAGTTTCAGTACATGTAGAAGGCACACACTGCTTTTCATATACTTAGGTTCCCTCAGGCACTCAGATGTGTGTTGAAGTGTGTGGGCATGTGTACATAGGTGCATAAAGATGTTCACACCCGTGTGCACGGCATGCAGCCATGCACACGCCTGTGCCAACATGTACGTGCACACTCACACACAGATGCGTGAATCTACCCAACAGGAGAAGAATCAAATTCAGTTCTCTCAAGTCCATACAGTAAGGAGGATAGAGAAGGACCCTCGGCCCCTTTGAAGCCTTTTGACACATTCAGAGGTGTGGCAGGGCAAGAGAAGCACACAAAACAACCTGCCAGAGAGAGACCTTTTTGCACCACTGTCTGAGTGAGGACTCAAAGATATCCAGGGTGCTGCACACATGGAATCCTGCTCTCATTTATCCAGTGACAAGAGTGAAGACCAGTGATAACTTTGGGACTTGAGGTATTGCTCAGTGAACACACACACACACACACACACACACACACACACACACACACACACCCAATAATGTAAACTTCAGTATCTCCCTTCGAGGTGACTGATCTACACCCTTTGAGAAGTCCTGAGTTGGTGGGGGGGGGGGAGTGGGGAATATGACTTTCTTGTCTAAAATAAAAAGACTGGACTCCTAGTGTTTGTGCTGGAAGTTTTTATGTCAACTTGGTACAAACTAAAGTCTCAAGAAAATTCCTATTTAAGATGGGTGTTTAAGCAAGCCTGTAGGGCATTTTTTTTTAAATTAGTGATTGATGGTGGAGGACCATTGTGGTTGGTGCCATCCTTAAGCTGGTAGTCCTGGGTTCTGTAAGAAAGCAGACTGAGCAAGCCAGTAAGCAGCACCCCTCCGTGGCCTCTGCATCAACTCCTGCTTCTAGGTTCCTGCCCTGTTTGAGTTCCTATCATGGCTTCCTTCAATAAGGAACTACAATGTGGAAATGCAAGCCAAAAAACTCCCCTCTTCTTTCCTGTGGGGGTTTGAATGGGAATGGCCCCTATAGACTCAATGTGTTTGAGTGGTTGGCCCATACAGAGTGGCACTATTAGGAGGTGTGGCCTTGTTGGAGAAAGCGTCACTGTGAGGGTAGGCTTTGAGGTCTCATATGCTCAAGTTATGTCCAGTGTGGCACATAGTCTTCTACTGCTGCCTTTGAATCAAGCTGTAGAACTCTTAGCTCTGTCTCCAGCACCATGTCTGCCTGCTGGCTGCCATCCTTCTCACCATGAGGACAATGGACTAAACCTCTGAACTGTAAGCCAGCCCCAATTCAACGTTCCTTTACAAGAGTTGCCTTGGTCATGGTGTCTCTTCACAGCATTCAATAGAAACCCTAAGATACTCTCCAAATTGCTTTGGTCACAGTGTTTCTTACACCTTGCGTCTTAGTCAAACTCACAGCAATAGTGATCCTGATGAAGACACAGCTGTTTCTGAAAAGCTTGTGTTGAGACTAGTCACTTGCTGCTGGGAAGCAAGTGCCTCACTTCCCAAACAGATATTGGGGACTTGACTGTACTCGTTAGCAGTATCCTGGCTGGTGTTGGTTGAATGAGAGGAGCAGTCAGAGTTTTGTGGGAGCCCACAGGGAGCAAACTCATGGTTTTGTCATGATTGTGGAGTCAGGACATGGGCATTGTGTGGTTGGCTGAATCCTTACATGAAAGTCATAGTAGCTCAGATGCAGACAGTGGTTGTGTACTTGGAAATGGTTATCTGTAATACTCGGACTGTCAAGGGCTTTTGTGGGAACAGAGTTGGATGCTGGGATAGGTTCATGTAAGTCAACACAGACTCTTTTTGAAGTGCCCTGGGTCTTTTGTGGTGTCCTGTGGTAGCCATGGGAAAACCCTGGGTCACTGGTATCTTGTGACAGCCATAGGAAGACCAAGCAGGTGGAGGGACCCAGGTTTAAGCTCTTTACCTCAATCCATCTCTTCTTCTCTAGGATTTCCTATAGATGGACCCACTGAACTGCAGGGAGGGCTCAGGCAGGGGATGGTACTTGTAAGGGACTTGTGTTAAGGGTCCAATTTGTTCTCAGAGAACTGAGCTAGACATCTATGTTCTCTGGGACCCATCCTAGCTCCTGTTGTCCTCCTGGGTCTGTACTCCTCTGACAACTGTCACTGGCTTCTAACAGCCAGATCCCCAATGTTCCAGCTATTCAGCTTGCCAGGATCAGAGCAGTGCCATCTTATTTGGTGTACCTTGAGTTGTGGTTTTCTTGTCACACTGCTGAGGATGCCCTGCGCTAAGTGGCATTCCTACAGGGACAGGATGCAGAGCAGCATGGCTCGGGAGAGGTACCCAGTACTTGAAAGAGGGAGGTGTCTAGATGGGGGCACTGGGAGTTCCATGTATCATCCAGAGAGGCATCTGGGAAAGAGACAATCTGAAGAGGTGGTGACAGAAGACACAAGGGTATGCATGGCACTGGTTGCCACTTCATGATACTTAGTAGTAAGGTGGTAGGTGACAATTCCCAGACAATAGTGAGGCACAAGGAGATACCTGTTCCTCCTGGGGTCTCCTGGGTTCCCCAAAGGATAAGGTTGTTGGTTATCCTGGTAGCTAAGATGAGAACAGATTGGATCCACAGACTGAGGCCTGAAAGACATGGAGTGAACAGGATACATTTGTGTCACAATCTTGGGTACAACCAGGGCAGCATTGGGTTCAGGGAAGAGGAACCCCTCAGTCTCTACCACACAGCCCAGCTCTTTCCTGTTTGTGACAGTGTTTCTCCAGTGCCACTCCGTGAATTTGAGAACATATCCTGTAAATACTGCCATTAGTGGAGGGCAAGTATCTCAGAGCACTCAACAAAGCACCATACTGGGTGATATCACTGTGGGATGGATGTCTCATGGTGCTGGTGCAACAAGTTCAAGGTCAAGGTACTCACAGTGTTGGTTCTCCCCTGACCTGGTAGATGTCCTCTTTCCTCTACGTACTTTGGCTTATAGATGGAGAACTTTTGATATTAGTGTACTTGTGCCTTTGTTGATAAAATAAGACCAGAAATGCTTCTAGAGTCATCAGCGTTTAGTCTTATGTGGGGCCCTTGTGTGATGGAGAGGCTGGAAAGATGGAGGAGCAGAGTGGTGAGTGCACTCCAGAACTGGAGACATGCCAGCTGTGATGGATATGAGGGAAGCCAGTTGACAGAGCAGCAGGTTCTTATCCATAGGATTGGCAGGATGGTATACTGCAGTCTGGAACTTGCACAGACTTAACCCTTGAACAAGCTGGCTCAGTCACATGATTGCTCTGCCTCTGAACAGCGACAAGATGTTTGAGATGAAGAATGGTCCATTTACTGGATTGGACTGCCTCAAAGACCTCCATAGTCTGCATTTCTCCTGGAGGCCATGCTGGTCAGTGGTCTGTGCTTTGGCGGAGGACCATGTTGATGACTGTAGGGTGGTACTGCCACTGGAGACCAGGTGGCGATTCTTGGCTGCTGCTGGAGACCCAGTGGGGATGTTCATGGTCTGAGCTGTTGCCAGAAACCATGTAGAAGTCTAGGGTCTGTGCTCCCACTGACTGTGAAGGGCAAGGAAGCTGCTTTTGCAGTGTTCTTGATGACAGCAGTTGCATGCACAATTGAGAAGAGGAACATACAAGGCTTCTGAGATGACCCTACCTTCAGCCCCTGCCCCCCAATGTCCAGGAAGACATCAAGGAGAACAACAACAGTATGTTGAGGTGGAGGTCCCCACAGTTCCACAGTTGCTGACTTCTGGCTGGGGTGCAGGTGGAGAAAGACTCAGTCTCCCTCAGTGAGCTGGCCACTAGCAGTTTGAACATGCTTCAGTGAGTATGTGGAGAACACAAAATGGACTTGCTTGGTTTTTTCTTTTTTCTTTTCCTTCTGATTTGGTGGGAAGGGGGTGATAGGGGAAGGGTGGACATGGGACGACTGGGAGGTGAGGCAGTTGGGGTGCAAGATGTGAGATTCTCAAATAAATAAGTAAAATTATTAAGGTTAAAAATAGTCCTATGTGGTAGCACTTTTCTTCTTGGATGTCACAGTCCAAACAGGGTATGCTATCTCAACTAGATGTTTAAGTTTATTAAGTTATAAATCCAACCAATGTCAGTAAAAATAAACTTCTTGATTCACATCAAACATAATAGTAAAAAGCAGATTCTGTGGGTATAACTCAGATTGTGTTATGTATGCTTGCCTAGCATGCATAAAGTTCTGGGGTTGAACCTTTGTGCCACATAAACAACATAGTGGTGTATGCCTGTAATTTCAGCACATGGGCTTTAGAGGCAGGAGGATCAGAAATGTGAGGTCATTTCTCAGATATACAGTGAGTTCTGTGCCTGCCTAGGATACGTGGAAAACAACCCACCAACCTGTAGCCATCCAGCAGCCATGGAGAACTGGGTCTACCTGAAAGGGGGGCTAGAAATGAAAAGGATGGGGTTTGAGAAAAGGATGAAGCTAAGACAAGATTCTGATCAAGGCTCAAAGTTTAATTCTGCAGCTCCAGCTTATAAAGGGAAAACCACAAAACCCATCCTTTGTTTCAGCTGGATTATGTAGCAAAGCAAGCTCAGTGGGCAGTTTATTCTTTTGTGTTTCTGTAGGAAGATGCACATGTAACCAGGGCAGATGACTCCACCTAGGTCATTAGTGATCCATTGTGGCAAGCACTCAAGGTCTGTTCAGCCTGCTCAAGGCTGGGGAGGGCACTCTAACCAACCAACCAACCAACCAACCAACCAACCAACCAACCCAAACCAAACTAAAACCAAGGAAGGACCACATGATGAAAATGCTATGCCAGAAGCAGACAGATTTGTGTCTTTCCATAGTCAGAATGTATTGAATAACAATAAATTCATGAGTGGAGCAGTTAAAAGAAGATTTTTATTATCTTCATTTTATGTGTTTGAATGCTGCATGTAGGTATGTGCACCACATGTATGCCTAGTGCCCATGGAGACCGGAAGAGAGCCTTGGATTCCATGGAACTGGAGTTATAGGCAGCTGTGAGCTGCCAGATGGGTGCCAGGAACCCCCATACTTTCCATGAGCAGCAAGTGCTCTTAACTACAGAGTCGTCTCTGCAGTCTGTAGCGGCAGCATTCTTAATTGCAGTAGTTTGTCAGATAATCCTGCTTCTTTTGGTAACCTGGTGGAGGCAAAGGCAGGTTCTTTTATTCTAATCTTAACTACTAATATCAGCTGTCACATCACACAGTAAACTCTGTCTATATGTATGTGGTTTAAAGAATAAATACAAGTTAAAGAGGCAAAATCAGAGTTCAAAAATTTTTATCAGTAGGAACTGTTAAGTAGAGTCTGTTGATGAGATAATGAACCCACGACCAGCTTGGAGCAGGAATGATGGTGGGTTCTGGTCTAAACAGGTGAATAAATGGTTGGGTAGACCAATAGGCCACACCAACAGCAAGGGACTGAGGTGAGCTAAAGCTCTAGGGACAGTCAGGAGTTCTGTGGTCACACACACACACACACACACACACACACACACACACTCACACAGGTTATCAGATAGTAGGTCCATGTGGGACTACTGTCATCCTGAAGCACACAGGTATCCATCACTTTCACTTTATGGGGTCCAGGTAAGGGAGTTCTACCTTTTCTTGGTCTGGTATGTTCAATCATTTTACTATGAGAAAACTTGTCTGTTTTCCTCAAAATGGAGTCAAAAGCTCCATTGTAAATGGAGTCTCTCAGGGCAAGGCACAGCTTGAAGGGCATTGTTTCACAGGATGTGGAGTAACTCAGAGCAGACCACAGTGAATCTCAACAAACCACTCTTACCTGTTTTGTATCCTTACTTTTGTCATTTTTTTCAGGCATTCCTCAACTGAAATGTCAGTGTCATGAAATAGGCATGAAGTAGTGTGCAAGATAGTATGTAAAGAAAATGTGTTTCAATAAAGAAAGATGGCGAAATTGTTGTTTACGGAAAATAGTTTTGTTCTAAAGTAGAATGACTGGTTGTTCCAGAATGAGAAACAAGAACAAAATAGGAAATTGTCTTAGTTTGGATTTCACTGCTATGAACAGACACCATGACCAAGGCAAGTCTTTTAAGGGAAACATTTAATTGGAGCTGGCTTACAGATTCAGAGGTTCAGTCCATAATCATCAAGGTGGGAACATGGCAGTATCCAGGCAGGCATGGCACTGAAGGAACTGAGAATTCTACATCTCATTCAAAGAAAGTCAGGAACAGACCATCCTCAGGCAGCTAGGAGGAGAGTCTCAAAGCTCACCCCTACAATGACACACTTCTTCCAACAAGGCCACACCTCCTGATAGTGCCACTCCCTGGGCCAAGCATATTCAAACCACCACAGAACCCAAAACAAACCTAGTTAATATATAAAAAAATGTTTTAGAGAGTTGAAAGTGTGGTGGTTTGAATATGCTTGGTGCTGGGAGAGCCTCTATTAGGAGGTGTGGCCTTGCTAAGGTGGGCCTTGGCTTCCTTTGGATTAAGATGCAGAACTCTCAGCTCCTTCTCCAGTGTCATGCTGCCTGGATGCTGCCATGCTTCCTGCTATGATGATAATGGATTAAACCTCTGAAACTGTAGACCAGCCCCAATTAAATGTTGTCACTTATAAAAGCTGCCTTGGTCATGGTGTCTTTTCACAGCAGTGCAAATCCTAAGACAGAAGTTTTGCACAAAAGAAAGAAGTTGAGCAGATGCTCAAGAGCAGATGAATTTGCTTATATGTTTAAAACAACATGAGATTAATGTCTTAGCTGTTGCTCTTTCCTTCTGAGACTCACACTGTTTTTGGCTTGCCTACTGTGGCAGTGTTGAGAGGTGGCCATGCTAACAGGTGATTAGGTTGCTAAGGGAGATTTAGTGCTTTCCCATGGAACCAGGTTCATTCTCATTGTTACTGGAGTTATTTGGGTCATAGCCTATGGCCTGGCAACTTTAACAAGCCAGGCTCAGCTATTTGTCCTCAATATGCATTAATGCAGAGCAGAAAAAGATTTATCAGCTGTGGCCTGCTGCACCTCATTACTAAGGTTGTAGTCTACTATGTCTGGACAGTTTTCCAGAGCCTGGCACAAAGTGGAAGACTTCCTTTTCTTAGCGGGGATTTCTCTTTTCCACCTGATCTGTGGAGTATGACTCTCAATCTTCTACCTGAGGGGTGTCACATAGTTCTTGATGAAATTACAGGTTCAACTTCCCGGAATGCCTCTCTATGCAAATGAGGTATCCCAGAACCTTAAGCCTCAGCCAATGAAACTTCACCCTAAGAAGAACCCCTTCCCACTCTCCAAGGTTCATCTCTATCCCCCCCCCCTCTCTCTATCTCTATCTCTATCTCCATATCCCTTGGTTCACACTGGGTAAAGTGCATGAGTACAAGCTGTTTCATTGAATATCATCTGATAGAGCTGTTTTGTTGAATGCTGCCTGAAAGACCTGTAACACTGAAGAGCTATGACATAGAAATCTTTGGAGAAGATGCCCTCCACCCTCACAACATTCATTCCTGCTCAATGTGCCCAGACACTTCAAGGGGAGAGATTCCAGGTCCATTCCATCCCTCCCTACTGGGTGTGCTGCAGTGCCTGTACACCCCAAAGAAAGAAGCAAAACAGGAACTACAGTGGCCAAGTGGGAAGAGCAACAATGAGATCCAGTGATCTCATCCCTCAGCTCTCTCCAGTGTCCTAACATGAGGGTAAGGTTTAACTAGAAGGCAAAGTATGCTCAAATACGCAGTGCCAGTCAAGGTGTGGTCTTGTCTATCATCATGGTGTAGGCCCCAACTCCTTCCTCCCAGGTCCTTTGAAAACTTGACTGCAATATATAAGTTCTCTTTCTAGGAGACAGGATCTCCTTGCTAACATGATCCAGGCTTTTCCTTCTCTCAGTATGAGGATTCCTTGGGAACTTTTAATTCCTTGGGGAGTCCATTGTTTCAGTAACTTGATTGCCAGAGGAGGGGCACAATTGTCTCTTTAGAACATCTTCATTTTTGCTGAGAGGGCTGTATTATGGTGTGGGTTCTCACATTTTTCAGTTGGAATATTGACAGGAGAGCATGTTGGGATAAAACCAGCCACCCACTGTGACATGCTTTACTTCTTCATCACAAGACTACTTCTCTCTGACACCTATCATGTGACAAAACAACACAGGGCTCTAAATAAGCATAGTTCCCTTATAAACTGCCCAATATCAGACATTTTGGCTAGCAACAGAAGTCTAACCAAGACACAAACCCTACTATCAAAATCGGTTCTGGTTTTCTTATTTTCGGTCAGTTTTTAATAAAGAATTGTAAAAATACTATCCTTCATGTATTAACCTTTGTGCAATTTGCCAAGAAAACAAAGCTATTGTCAATATATACATTTTTTATGCTTATATTTGCCTTTAGCAAACCTTCAATTACCCAAGAAAATGGAGTCTGGTCAACATTCAAGAGTTAGATTTTGATCTCATTTATGTAACCTTCTGTCTTTCCTTTGTCCCATAACTATATGTGACCCTATTACATTGTTAGAATCTATTTGTTTTGGACAACATCTACATTAGTTACTTTTCTCATCACATGACAGGAAGCAATACAAGGTAAGAAAACTTTATCCTGACTTGAAGTTCAAGGATACAACCTGGAGTCCTGGCAGGTTAGCCATCTCAGGGGCAACCTGAAGCACCTAATCCATATTGAGATGAGAATGGGAGATGGAAGCTAGTCAGCAACTTCAACATATTGTCCTAGGCCAGAAGCTGAAAACATCTTTGGCTTTTGGGCTCCAGTGATGGCTTAGGGGTTAAGAGCACTTTCTGCTCTTTCAGAGGACCTAAGTTTCCAGTGCCCACATCCGGCAGCTTACAACCACCTATAACTTCAGCCTTAGGGGGATTTGATACCTCTAGGCTCTGTGGGCACTCACTCTCATGTGCACCCCAACACAGAGATAATTAAAAATAAACAGTTAAAGAAGAAACTCTAGAAAAGGGGCCTGATTTCTGTTAACATCTCTCCCTCTAAGTGAGCAGCCATTTCTAGAGTCTGCACATGAGGATGTTAGGAAGTGCATCATGATTGGGCCAGCTGGAAGACCAGCTCGTTTCCCCTCTCATGCCTTCTGCCAATGTCTTCCACAAATCCTACTAAAAGTCCCTACATTAACACTTTGATGGTGCTTCATCCTAGGATTGGCTCCTCCCCCATAAAGGGGGAGCTCTGCTTTCTTTCTAGGAAGCTCATAACCATGAGTCTATAATAAAACTCCTTTCTAAATGTTCTTTCCTGTTGTCCACAAATCCCATTCTTTGAATTCATGAAACAAGAATGTCAGAGAGGGGCCACCGACTTGGTGGAAGTTTTGTGTGACCTTGAATATCTGACATTCTAATTCCTAGACTAAAGCCCACCTGAGTCAAGAAAGACAGCCTCTGTCAACTCAACAATTCCTGCACTGAGTTCACAGTCAGGAAGCAGAAAGAGGTGAATGTGGAGACCAAGCTATTCCTCCCTTTTATGCAGTTCAAGACCCAAGCCCATAGAATGTGAGTATAGGGGGTCTTCCCATCTCAATTAGCCTAATATAGAAAACCCCTTCTCACACATGTCCATGTTTCTTGAGCCTGAAGATCTTACTGACAGCTGCTTCTACAGAAACAAACCAGGAGACAGAATGGTGGAGGAGACAGTTTATTCAGGTCTGGGCTTGGAAAAACACGGAGTATGAGCTTCACTGGAAAGCAGCCCCCGACTCCCCATTAAAAAAGAATCATCTTTGTGGTCTCTCTGGAGCAATAGGTTGAAGATGCCCACACCGGAAAGTGAAGGCACAGCTCCTTTCTAGATATATTTTTATTTTCTTTATGAAATTTGTAGACTGCCCTGTTAGACACAAAGGTTTTGTTTCTCCCATGGTGAACCCAAATTTTATCAAGTTGACAATTGAAGTTAATGTTCACAACATCTCAACATCCAAATATCTACTTCTGAATGGCACTCTCTCTCTCTCCTTTTTAAACTTTGAATGAACTCTGATATTTCCCAGAAGGCTCTGGGAAACCCTCAAAGTATATTTTCTCTTTTTTGAAAGGAAAGCTGTTAATTAGTTAGGTTTATGTGATATATTGAATTTCTTGAGACACTGCCAAACAGAGAGTGGCATTCCCTCTTCTTCAGGTAACATCTGTATGCGTGTGCTAGTAACATAACTATTTCAGAAATGTGTGAGGTGTATGAAGTTTTGCAGATTCCCCATCTAATGAAGACTGGTTTGACACAGTGACCACTGAGGATTCCCAGGGCTCCCTAAGGCTTCCATCTGTAAGACACACCAAGCTGGAGTGCATTGAGGAAGAGAGACAGAGCCATTTCAGGGTTTGAGTTTTATAATGATCTTTGTGTAGAATCTTTGCTGGCTCTTGTAACATTAATTTAATGGGTAGTGAAACATCAATGCATAGCCTCTTCAAATCTCTATGATTATAACTTGTGGAAATCTGGAAGTGTTTTCCTTTAAAGATTGGCTTATATCCAAAGCCTGCTTCATAGGAGAAAACATATGCCTTGTATGTTTCTAGCCAAGAACTCATGCCTGAGGAATCTCACAGACCACAGAGGTGAACCTATTACAATTATTCTGCTAAATGGAAGTAGTATCAACTACTCTCTAAATTCATATCTCTCTACCCATAAATCAGTGCAGCTCTCAGACCATATGAGAAGTTTCTTTGTACACTAGTCAAAGACAAGAGAATAAGTGTCAGTGTCAGATGGGACATCTATATCACATCCATCCTGTCTTAGTAGGGTTTCTATTCCTGCACAAACATCATGACCAAGATGCAAGTTGGGGAGGAAAGGGTTTATTGAGCTTACACTTCCATGTTGCTATTCATCACCAGAAGAAGTCAGGACTAGAACTCAAGCAGGGCAGGGATCAGGAGCTGATGCAGAGGCCATGGAGGGATGTAACTTACTGGCTTGCTTGCTTCTCCTGGCTTGCTCAGCTGGCTTTCTTATAGAACTGAAGACTACCAGCCCACAGATGGTACCACTCACAAAGGGCCCTTCCCCCTTGATCACTAATTGAGAAAATGCCTTACAGCTGGATCTCATGGAGGCATTTTCTCAACTAAAACTCCTTTCTCTGTGATAACTTCAGCTTGTGTCAAGTTGACACACAAAATTAGCCAGTACACATCCATAAGGCTCAAGGACCATCACAGAAGAAGGGACAGAAAGATTGTCAGAGCAATCTGATAGGCCAGGAGTGGAACAGTATCCCCATGTCAGGTCAGGACCACTGTACTAATGAACTCACATCTGCTGTGGTTGTCTGCCCAAGATCAAACCAGTCAGCATCCCTGTATGGAGAGAGAAGTGTCTCCTGAGTCCTCAGCTCTAGCTGAGGAGTTATACACGGTGATGGCTTTTGGGGGGAGGGAATCAGTTTTCTGTGTGGCTCTTGGTAGGTTGGCCATGCTACACTGACATCATAGACAGGAGTATATGGGAAGCACAAATTAGACTTGATTGGTTATTAAGACCCCAAAAGATATGAATGGACATGAAAATTTGAAAAATGTACCACTCTTCAAAAATAGCAACAGAATATTATGAAAGAAATCAAAGACAAATCAAAAAAGCTTTTTAGCCTGCGTATGTACAATTAGTGAATATTACACTTATTCTTTGGCCAAAGCAAACAAACAAACAAACAAAACCCAAAAGAGAGGTTGTGAAACTGGGAGATAAGGAGGTGCGGGTGAACTTGGGAGGAGTTAGAGGGAGAAGGAAAGGGAGGAGGAGAGGGAGGGGCGTGAATATGATCAAAACACACTGTATAAAATTCTCAAGGAGTTAATTTAAAAATACTTTAAAATTTTAAAAATAAAAAACTTTGAAAATTAACTATGTGCAGAACTAGTAGGATTGCCCACTGGGCAAAGGTATTTCCTGTCAATCCTGATAACCCAAATTTGATCCCTGGGATCCACATGGTCAAAAGAAAGAACCAACTCCCACAGCTGACTGCCCTGTCCACATGGTGGCAGGCATCCACATGCACACATAATAAGCACATGTTAAGAAAATTTTCTTAGGTGGTGAATACATTGCTCTCTTGAGTTTTTTCATCCAGACCACTTGTCAGTTGTCTTCACACTTTAAGTAGACCATGAAAAAGCAAAGTAGAGCAGACCATGGAGTCTCTGTTGGTCATTGGTCATTTCTAAGCAGTTCTGACCAACACCCCTGCTTTGGAAACTGCCAACAAACAGGTTAGAGTTCGTTAGAACTCTTCATCTGTGAAATTGGAATTGAAATTAAACTCTACAGAGGCAACCTAATTAACGGTCATAGGCAAATAACTTGGTGAGGGCTTGGAGCAAGGACTTCAAGTCATTTGTGTGAGAGTCTTTAAAGAAGTTGCAGGTTAGTCTAATGCAAAACAGTCCCAGAAGAACAGACAGTCCCAGTGGCTATATCCAATCATTAGTGTTTAAGGTGAGGAAATTGCATTCTCGTATTCTCAGAGTACACAGATTGCAAAGAGGCTTTGTCTGGAGGGATGTAGGTTTAATCTTCTTCTACTACTTCTTCTTCTTCTTCTTCTTCTTCTTCTTCTTCTTCTTCTTCTTCT
>JADRCH010000051.1:12994807-13029111 GCA_019843965.1 Rhynchomys soricoides
TCTTCTTCTTCTTCTTCTTCTTCTTCTTCTTCTTCTTCTTCCTCCTAAGGGTAGAAACTTGAATAACAGGAATGAGTAATGGATCACTGTTATCCATTCATTTCTCCCGTCTTTTACTAGAGAGACTTTGGCTAAGAAAATGTAACCTCGGCCTTATTAATGCATTAAAAGACATTTGCCACAGGTCAGTCATATTATTAGCAAGGGGAAGAATGTTTGCTTGAAGGTTTATTTCCCCTTGAAGAATCCAAAGGAAGTAAATTCTTTCCCCAAGAGACTGTCAGAAGATCTATATTGACAGGCTGGGGATGGTCTCCACCCATGAGGTACACCACTGCAGTGAGCTGGGAAAGGGAAGGCAGAGTTCTTTTCAGGTTTGAATTTTACAGTGACTTTTGATATGGTGCCTTTGCTTGGCTCTCATGACCTCCATTTCATGGGAATCAAGTGTCAAGGATGGCCATAGGAATCTCCTTTATGATGACAGCTTATATAGAATGGGCAGTCATACTACAATTCAGGGCACTTTGGTCCCAGGATTCTGGCAACTGGGTGAAGTGGTGCAAGAACAAAAAGAGCAATTGAAGTATGGGAAAACTTCCTGTGTGTGCCTCCAACAACTCCACACAATCCATAAGCAATTAGATGGGAAGACCAAATATGACCATGTTCTGTGTCTGTGCTCTATGTATGTTTATGGTGCTATGAGCTGTCAACGACAGTCTGGGTAATAGATTATTATTCTACGTTCTCCTAGAGGTCATAGGCTGATGAAGAGATTAAGTTTATGATCCATGAGGAGGTTTATGATAAGTTTATGATGCAGCTCACGGGTATAACTTGGACTTAGTGTCCGCAAGGCTCTGGCTCAACACGTAGCATCAAAAGAGAAAATGAAAGAGAACTTCTGAACCATGAGCCCTGATAAGAATAGGGCAGTCTTTCTTTCTCAGAAGAAATCGAGCTGCCATTTCTAAAAGGGTTCAGCAATGCTTTAATAATTTTGTGATAATGGTGCTATAGAAAGTATCTCTAAGCCGGGCAGTGGTGGTGCACACCTTTAATCCCAGCACTCGGGAGGCAGAGGCAGGCAGATTTCTGAATTTGAGACCAGCCTGGTCTACAGAGTGAGTTCCAGAACAGCCAGGGCTACACAGAGAAACCCTGTCTCGAAAAACCAAAAAAAGTATCCCCCTCCCCCCAAAGTATCTCTAGATACCTGATCGTACCTCATGTTTTCTCATGATTCCAAGTAGAAGGTATCATCATGAGTATCCTAGAGAGGAGAGATACCTTTTATTGTTGTTTTGTTTGCTTTTATTTATAAAATATAGGCTTGTCTTTTAATTAAAAAATTAAAATGCTATTATGCAACAATGGGTAACCAGCATATGTTCACAAAATATGGAAGACAATTGAGCTAAAGATAGTAACTGGACACAGGAGAACCCCTTGTCTTCCAACTACTGACCTAAAATCAGGACTTAGTCTACAGAGATAAAAGACATCTTCCCCTCCTCCTGCCTAGAAGGCAGAAGACGCTTTACGTTGAAGGCAGTTTTAGACTGTTACAGGCCTGAAGATCATACTAGAGACTCTGCCAACAGCTTTTAACACCTTTCTTTTATGCTGGACCACAGTGACCCAGAGTGCTTTTCCAAATTTTGTCTTGCTCTAAAAATGTGTTGTTCCTTCTTGGAGAGACTCTGAGCTAGCATTCAAGACCCCTCTTTTCACAATTACTAATTTTCTGGGAATCTTCCTAGTGTGTAAGAAAATACATTAATTAATAACTTTTGATTTTTCTCTTGTTAATCCTTAAAAACAAAGCCAGACAAAACATGAATTCATCCCATCAAAAGACCCATGAAGAGTGGAAGGGAAAATATTTTTCTTTTGTACATGTTTTAATGGGGCAAAAACTCCAATAAGATATAGATATAAAAAAATCAATGAAGCCTCATGGGTTCCCTTCTGGTACTCAGCTGACTCATCAGAGGGGAGACTTGAGGTTCTCTGGATGTCATTCCAGAGATGTGCTTCCGTGTGCATAGCATTCTTTTCAGCACTAATGAGAACCTGCTCCTTACACTGTAACATCTCACCTCTTATTTCTGGTACCTTCCAAGCAGACAGGCATGCCTTGTAACACAATTAGTCACCAAAACCATTTCTTTGTAATATGTGAAGGCTTGGGTCTCACTGAGAATTTAACTTACCAGTAAAAATGAGAGGTGATGGGGAAGAAAATAACTCCTGACATTCCTGTTGATATTTAGCCAGTAAGATTTGAGAGGGCCCCTGCAGCTCTTTATAAAGTCACATTTATATTGGACCAAGCCTTATACATGTTTAATATTTTAAATTTACCTTTGTGTGTGACACATGGGTCCTGATATGTGTGGATGGAAGTCAAAAGATAACTTGTAAGAGTTGGTTCTCTCCTTCCACCATGCGGGCTCTGGGGATTGAATTCAGGGCATCAAGCCTGGAGGCTTTTACAAAACACATAGGAATGTTTACAAAGTGTTCAACACCTTTACTTTTAGAGATAATGATATCTTGGAAAGTTGTATACATTTATATAATGTATATTGCTCATATCTATCCATTGTTACCTCCGTCTAATTTACCCTAGTGTCTCCACACTATTATCTCTCTTCCTAATTCAGGTTTCATTTTATTGTTACTCATAATTCTCTGAGTCCAGTTAGTGCTGCCTATATGCAGGTTGGTGTGTGGCTACCTACTGAGTAACCAGCCACATCACCAAAGGAGAGAGACTCTTTGCCCCTCACTAACATTCAGCTATGGTTGGTACCTTGAGACCCTCTTTTCCTTCTACACTGGGATTTTAACTGGCTTCATCTTATGAAGCTCTTGGGAAGGCAACTACAGCTGCTGTGGGTTGATGTGGGCAACAGTCACATCATGTCTGAAAGTCAGCATTTTATAGTTTCTCTCCTGCCCTACCTTACATTTCCTCTGCCGCCTGTTCCAGGAAGGTTCCTGAGCTTTGGATGGTAGAACACTGATACAGATGACTCAACCACAACAGAGCACTCACTGTTATTTATGATAGACCTACTGACCAGTTGTGAGTCTCTGCATTAACCTCTACCCACTGGGAAAAGAATCTTCTCTGACCAAAGTGGAGGGCAGCATTAACATGTGGGTAGAAACCCAGATAGTTAAAATGTAATTTGACAGCACTAGCATTTAGCAATAAACAAACAAACAAACAAACAAACAAGAGTAGGTATTCCCCAGGTGTCAGAATGGAGTTATGTAAAGAGAATTCTTCGTGTTTGTGAGAAGACTTTAGGAAAACAAGACAAGAGTCTTGTGACCTCAGTTTCTTCAAGAACTTAGACTTGTTCTTGGAATGTAGTTTTTGTGCTCCTCCCAGGTGTAGAGGCTAGGAGTGAGTTTACTTCTGATTATTCAATACAACTGGTTATTGTTATTTGTTTATGTGCCTCTATAGAATATATGGTTTTGCCATGTGTGGCTTGTTCTTGGGATTATACACTCTACTCCTGGTTCTTCTTAACCCTCAGAGTATAAACTGCCTGCTACTCTGAATAAAGTTGGCTATTGCATGATACTTTAGTCTGCCTCATTTATTGGCTTCATTCTTCCAGGCCCCACCATGTCTAGAACTGTAAACAAGTGAGGCCATGAATCAGAGACATAACATCAGCTATGAGACAAGAGAGTGGGGATCTCACAGGAGGTGAGTAGAAGAAGAATGGTCCAGAAACCAGGGAACACTTGGCCTTATGCTGAGCATTATTTTTTTTCCTTAAAGAAAAAAGAATAAGTATCAAAACCACAACTCTTATATTGCTTACAAGTTGTTTATTATTGCAATCTCTGGTTTCCAGAAGAAGAAACTTTAGATGAGGAAGTGTGGGACAGAATGAATATTCTGAACAATGAAGGAAAACTGTCACTATTCAATTTTGGGTCACGTGGGTTTTACTTTGGACAGTTAGAACAATATTTGAGAAAGATAGAGAGGATACTTATTATGAGGAAAAGATACTAATTTCTTGCATGAAGATCAACTGGATAATCATACCTTAAAATTGGCAAAAGAGGCAAAAAAGGAAATTTGCCCTGTTGAGGTAAACTTGAAAGTGGGAGCAGAAATTCTGGTGATGGTTCCCTCAGCTCTTTTACTGGAGCCTCCTTTACATCCATATCCTCCATTGCCAGAAAAGACTCTGAAGCCTAGGGTGAGGAATTTGCTATCAACCTAATTTTGAATTTTCTCCACTTTCTGATGAGGGTTTAGGAGAGCTCATGAAGAAGCTAACTTTGTGACCTAGTGCAAGCTAAGGCATGGCAGGGAAAAGGAATTTGTACCTAATTATGCACTAGCTAGTCTATTTAAGTCTTGAAGGAAAGACAGCATTGGACCATCCTCCCTCCCGTATTATCTCTAGAGACAAGAACTGTAGCTGTTTGTGTCTTGACTAAAAGAGGTATTTGTGGATCCTGTGGATCCTTTACGGCCTTTAAACTTACTTATTATTTCCTGATAAATTGTCTCCTACAAGTTTTATAGCACAGGAGGATAAACCTGTGGATTAATTTTTACTATGAGGGCCATTAAATTCTAAATGCTTATCATATTCTTCTTGCTCAATTAATAGACCAGGGAGGGACCCAATATCAACAATTATGTGGATTTTATCCTTGCTGTATTATATTACCCTTAATGAACAAGCTGTTTAAAAGGGTATGACAGAACTCTATGGATTGTCAAATTTCATTTGAAGATTACTATGAAAGGGTAGAAAAATCATTATCCAGCTGGTAAACTATGGGGTTTTCTCATAGGAGCTGAATTTGTGATTACAAAAATTGTTCAACCGTCTCCCATTTTATAGGCAGATACTTATTTTATTGATGGCTCATCTAACAGTATAGGACAGATTCATGGTCTAAATATTCATCAATCTATCAATACTTCCTTTTCCTCAGCCCTACGGGTGGAACTGTTTTGACTCATCTATTATTGCTAGTTCATAAATCCTTAAATATTGTTTTAGATTCTTCTTATGTTATAGGATTATTTCCAGCAAGAGACTCAAACACATGTATATTCTAAGCCCCTGATTTTATTTCAGAAGGAAATAAGCAAGTTAATGCATTGAAGTGCTCTATTTTTACTTCTCCAGAAAAAGATTGGGAAGAGTGTGCATATGATATGGTAGCCGTAGCCACTGAAGCATTATGGATTTCTCTTTGGCTCCTCTGGCCCTGGGCCATCAAGGACAATGGCAGAGGGCAAGGAGACAGAGGATATCACCAGGAAGAGAATAAATATCTAGTTATAGGGCAAGAGGAGATATTCACCATATCACCAGAAATGAAGTATGCCCACCTGGGGCCAAGTTAATGCCCTATGTACCAAGGGAGAACTTAGTCTATAAAACATTGAGTCCTATGTCACCTGAAACTCTCTTTCTGGCAATGCTACATGTTTTACCTGTGGATCTACAGTGAGTGCCACTGAACACGTGTTACTTTACAGTCCTCATCCCCCTTTGCTTCAACTTGTAGATTGGATGGGTGAATGCAGCTCATGTGATCTTCACTAATGACTCTGTGTTTATTATTGGACCTCGGGACTATAATAAATGCTCATGACTTGACTTTGTGACTGTAATAGACTCATTCATTCATCTGGAGAAGAAACCAGATTTAATTTTCCCTTGTGATTTAAATTACTCTTGCCTTTGCATAGGACATCTAACATCTGTATTTCTATTAAAGGCAAATGTAGACTTATGTTCTACAAGATATCCAAACTACTAATTAGATGGGTCTCTTTTCAAACTATTTTCTCCCTCTATATTTTTTTCTGATAAATATATCAATTTAATCAAAAGTACTGGACATAGTTTAGATCCCTGTTCTTAGTGGCAGACACATAATTCTTTCACTGTTCTAATATTCTTGGATCAAATGATAATTAGATTTATCTACAACATCTCCTGGATTTGATACAAAACCACCCTGGATTCGTCCTATTAAGAACTTAAAAAAAGAGTGAGAAGTCAGAACATGGTCCAAGAATGGAGGTATATGAGAAGAATTCCGAGTGCTTGTGAAAAACCTCCAAGAAAACAAGACCAGAGTCTTATGACCTCATTTTCTTCAATGTATACAAGTGAGTCTACTTCAGATGATTGATAATAACTGGCTTTTGTTATTTGTTTATATGCCTCTATGGAAAAACATTTTTAAAATTATTATGTTTGGCTTGTCCTTGCAATTATACACTCCAGTCATGTGATTCTTCTTATAAACTGCCTGCTACTCTGAATAAAGTTGGCTATTGCATGAGATTTTCGTCTGCCTCATTTATTGGCTCTATTCTTACAGGTCCCACTGCTACTACAGTGGTAAATACCCAGGGTCTACTATCTCTTCAGTTGGTGGCCTTTGATCAGTTTCACAGTGTCAGATATGAAATTTCTCCTGTGAAGCAGGACTAGAAGGCAATCAGAAATTGGTTGGTTACCCCACATAACCATTATGCTGTTATTGCCTCAATGGGCATATCTTGCCAGCAGTTCCTTATTATAGCATTCAGTGCTGACTTCTGGGTGAGATCATCAATCCTTTTTCTCTCTCAGCAGACTGTGTATCACTTTCTGATACTATGTAAGATAGCCATCAGGAAGAGTTTCCTGGTGAGTTTAGGATTGACTCCTCTATGTACTGTATTCAGTGATGGTTTCTTCTGGAATAGGATCATACAATCTAGTTCTGGTGTGCAACCAAGAGCAATTACAATAGCTTGTGTTGTTTGGGGTGCCTCTTGTGCTTCCCTGACCAAGAAAACATAGGGAAGTGTCCTGTGCCTTGCAATGAGATTTTCTTTTAAATAACTTATGTCCTCTGGGAACAGTATTGTCAATTCATGCAAGATACATGTTTCTTTTTAAAAAATTATATTCATTTATTTGTGTGTGGGACACTCACGTCATAAGACACATGGAGGTTAGAGGACAATTTGTTTAAGTTTGTTTTTTCCTTCCATGAGGTGGGTCCCTGGGATCAAAACTCAGGTCCTTGGTGACAAGCCTGTACCTACCTAGCCATCTCACTGTTACTCTTATAGGCATTTTATCTAACCAAGGAACTAATCATAGGCTTCTATGGAGATTTGCTGAACTCTTATCCAAATATGGCTTAATTCTACCTTAATTAATTCTTAATTCTACAAGTTGAGAATTAGCTAAGAAGGAAATTCCCATAACCATTTAGTTTTCTTAAAAAAAAGTATAATAAAAGGCATCGTAGAGACAAAGGAAATGAGCATCAGATAGACCACCCTGTTTTATCTAAAACCCTTCATTTGAAATATTCTTGGAGAAAAATGATTAATTTTTTGGAAATGAGGCAGAAAGGTGGATGGCATAACCTTTTGGTGTCATGTAGAGGAAACAACACAAACACCCTCCGAGGGAAGTGTACTTGGTTTGACTTATTTGTTCTTTGTTAAGGTTCTTGATAGAGTGCAGTTTCATGTTAACTTGAGGACATGTTGTGTCTCAAATACTTTCTGCCCAGTGGGAAAGCTAAAATGAAAGGTCACTATTTATGCTTTATGACACATGACCAAGTTTATATGTAAACCCAGGATTCTATACCTTTTAAAGGTACTCTGCCTTTATAAATTCTCTTTGAACTGGCTATGGCCCACTTACTGTAATAATTAAGTAGCAGCATATACTGCCTAATATACATTTATTCTACACATGGAACAGTCTTATTTGTACTTATTTAATTTACTTTCATGTCATAGAACTATAGAGATTTTTTTCTACCAGAAATCTGGAGTTCAGAACCCCAAATCAATTATCAACAGAGTTTCATGCTCAGAAAGTTCCAGAGAGGAGTCCTTTGAATCTCCCCCCCAGTCATTTCCTAGCTTATGGTCACAGATTTCTAACCTCTACCTTCATGTTCACATTTCTCTTTCTGATTTTTGGTTTAAACCTTTTGATTGATTGAAAATAACACACTGACAACATATCTTATGATGCTAATATAGTTCATATACATCACTCATGTGCCATGGATGTAGATATGAGACAAGGAATCATGCACCAACACCATGGAAACACAATGATTATATAAAGAGACTTGTCATTGATAGAAAAAGAGATCACCACAACTTTATTTTTAAAATTGGTTGAATTTCTGAATTTTAAGAAATAGTGTGGGCCTATATCTATAAAGAACCACTAACAGGCTTGACATGGTGGACATCTTGACTCTGTATAGCTGGATTTGATTATGGAGCCCTGTACCAGGAGTTAATGTTTGGTCCATTGATGGCTAATTTTAATCTTTATTGTCAACTCCAGTGTATTTAGAATCATCCAGAATCACACTTCAAGGTGTGGCTATGAGGATATTGCCAGAGAGATTGGGAGGGAAGACTTACTGTATGTGTGTGTGTGTGTGTGTGTGTGTGTGTGTGTGTGTGTGTGTGTGAGATCATCCCATAGTATGGGGTTCTGGACTGAGTGATAAAGGGAAGAAGTGCCAGCATACAATGCTTTCTCCTTCCTTTCTGCCCAGATACAAAATCCCTGCTGCTATGAACTTGACCAGGCCTTATCTTCCACCATGGAACACACCCTCTTAAGCTGTGAGCCCAAAACTGATCCCTTTTCCTTTCAGTTGCTTTTGTGAGACATTTTGTCACATGTAGTAGACCCGCAACCAACAGTCAATGTAGGTACCTCGAATGGGAGTCTGGGAATTAAAGGACAAGGATGAGAGAAGATGGAGCCAAGACAAAGTTCTGATCAAGGTTCAACTTTATTGCAAAGCAGCAGGCTTATAAAGGCAAAAGCCATAAGCCCAACCCCTAGATGTGACTGATGACATAAAGCCAATGGCATAGGTTTCCATTTCTCAGCACAGGTCTCTCTTCAAGGAAGGGAAAACTGAAATCAGGCCAAAAGTGAAACTCCCAACTTGGATGGGGAAATTCCACCAAGTGCTGTGATAGCAAAAGTAGGTGATCTGGCAACTCCAGCTATGCAGGTCAAGGAAGAACCTCCACAGATATAGCTACCATAAAAGAAACTGATCTACTTCTACAAGCTAAATGGAGGGTATTTGGCCTTGCACAAGACCCTATTAGAGATGCTATATCAGATTGGGTTAGCAGGCCAATCAATTCTACATGCTTGACTACACATCTCAGGGCTTCCAGAACTTGCTTGGATCCAGATGCACTACAACTCATAGAATACAAGGCATCTTCCTTCAGGATTCTTCTTCTTCTTCTTCTTCTTCTTCTTCTTCTTCTTCTTCTTCTTCTTCTTCTTCTTCTTCTTCTTCTAAAGATTTATTTATTTCATGTATGTGGGTACACTGTCACTGTCTTCAAATATACCAGAAGAGGGCATTGGATCCCATTACAGATGACTGTGAGCCACCATGTGGTTGCTGGGAATTAAACTCAGGACCTCTGGAAGAGAAGTCAGTGCTCTTAACTGCTGAGCCATCTCTCCAGCCCAGGATTATTATTCTTTAATGAAGGATACAAATATCCAGATGAACAGGTGAACTGGACAAATCCTGACCGATCTAAGTGCCTCAGCATCTGTTCACGGCAGCCAGGACACACCATCTTCTCATGACATTGATAGGTTTAACCACCAGGCTGCTCCTTGGAGCTTCTGTTTAGAGTTCAATGTAGAGGCACGGGGGCCACATGTTTGAACTCCATCTATACTCTTTCCTCCAGATGAAAGAATGCACATGCTAACCACTGGTAACCTGTATCCTAAAGGCATTCAAGGTATCCATCCTGTACCACCTAAGTACTACGAATATATTTATGTTAGAAGAGAGCTGTTATGACCTTCAAAGACTCTCATACATTCAGGAAATATTAAACTATTCGACAAAGAATTGGGGATAAACAACAACAACAACAACCACAATAACAAAACACACACACACCTTTTTCTTATGTAACAATACTATATAGTTTTATGATATTAATAAACCTAGGTATCCCAGGCAAAGTCAGTGGTCATTAAGTTTTTTCAAAACATCATATATTCATGAAAGTAATCTGAAAACTTGTGAATTCCTGTCAATTATGCCAAGCTTCTACTTAACACTTATCATGTGTTTAATAGAGGGGAAGGATGTAGTTTTTGGCATCTCTTGTCATCTTGTTGATGCTTTGCATCAAACCTCAGAATTTAACTGTGCATCATAAACATGTGGCCCACCTCACACTACTACTACGTACTCACTACAGCCTTCAGAATTAGGTAGGGTAATGTATTTGAAATGCATTGAAATGCCACATAGCACCAAAGAGCTGGTAGATATAACTTTCACACGTTCTTAGTGTGAACTCCTTCCTCATAAGGCCTCCTCAATCACAGGCTCCCACCTGTGAGTGATGTCCGCAGAGAGGTTCAGATCACCCACTCTATGACCTTCTCCCCACCATCTCCCTTTCCCCTCCCCTTATCCCATCTTATCTCTTTTTTCCCCATATTTGGTATTGCATTATAATATACTTGCAACACTTGAGTCTGTAACTTTTTAGAAATTTGAAAATGAGTAAACTGTGACATACCTCTAAGGTTAAGACTGTCAGAACTGAAATAGTTTTTAATCTTACAAACATATTATAATAGTAGAGGGAGTTTCTAATGTAAAGAATTCCCTTTGTATTCCATGGAAACAAAACATATTGTATGAAGAGTGAGCCACAGAATGGGAGAAAAATGTTTACTATCTATACACTAGCCATAGGATTAAAAATTAGAATATATTAAAATAAAAAATCCTAAATATAGAGGCCAAAAACCCAGGCAATAAATAAACAAAAGAAATGAACAGATAGTCCATCCATGCTTATAATACAATAAGTCAAAGTATAGTACAGAAGTCTAGTCAAGGAATCATCCTAGGTGTCTGTCAACAAATGGATGGATTAAGAAATGTGATGTATATACACAATGGAGTTTTATTTGATCATAAAGGAAAGCAGTATTATGTAATTGGCAGAAGAATCAATCATGTTAAGTGAAATAAGCCAGATTCAGAAAGACAGATATCAAATGTTTCTCTTATTCATGGACCCTAGATTGTTTCCAGACACAGAAATCATTTATATGCAAGGCTTAAATATAGGAAGGAGAATGGAGAGTGTGTGTGGATCAACACCATCAAAATACTTAGTATATTTGAAATAGATTCTCTCTTTTTTTCATACTTTATTTACATTTCAAATGTTTCCCCCTTTCCAGATCTCCCCTTTGGAACCTCCCCATTCCCCCTCCCCTTGCTACCATGGGGGTATTCCTCCAACCACCCACCCACCCACTCTCATTTTCCTTCCCTGGCATTCTCCTATACTGGGGCATCTAACACCCACAGGCCCAAGGGCCTCTGCTCCCCTTGATGTCTAACAAGACCCTCCTCTGCCACATATGTGGTCAGCACCATTGGGTCCCTCCATGTGTATTCTTTGATTGGTGATCCAGTCTCCAGGAGCATCAAGGGGTCAGGCCAATTGCCACTGTTGCTCCCTCCCTGGGGCTGCAAACTCCCTCAGCTCCTTTAGTCCCTTCTCCAAGTCCTCCATCTGTGACCTCACACTCAGTCCTGCTGTTGCTGTGAAGTGAATCTTGGGTATTCCGAACTTTTGGGCTAATAACCACTTATCAATGAGTACATACCATGTTCATTCTCTTGTGACTGAGTCACCTCTTTCAGGATGATATTTTCAAGTTCCATCCATTTGCCTAAGAATTTCATGAAGTCATTGTTTTTAATAGCTGAGTAGTATTCCATTGTGTAAATGTACCACATTTTCTGTATCTTTTCCTCTGTTGAGGGACATCTGGGTTGTTTCCAGTTTCTGGCTATTAGAAATACGGCTGCTATGAACATAGTGGAACCTGTGTCTTTATTACATGCTGGAGCATCTTCTGGGTATATGCACAGGAGTGGTATAGCTGGGCCCTCAGGTAGTATTATGTTCATTTTTTCTGAGGGTCTGCCAAACTGATTTCCAGAGAGGTTGTATCAACTTGCATTCCCACCAGCAATGGAGGACTCTTTCTCCACATCTGCTGTCACCTGAGTTTTTGATCTTAGCCATTCCGACTGGTATGAGGAGTTTTGGTTTGCATTTCCCTGATGACTACAGATGTTGAACATTTCTTTAGGTGCTTCTCAGCCATTCAAGTTTCCTCAGTTGAGAATTCTCTGTTTAGCTCTGTTCTCCATTTTTTGATAGGGTTATTTGGATCTCTGGAGTCTAGCTTCTTGAGTTCTTTGTATACCTTGGATATTAGCCCTCTATCGAACTTAGAATTGATAAAGATCTTTTCCCAATCTGTAGGTTGCCGTTTTGTCCTATTTACAGTGTCCTTTGCCTTACAGAAGCTTTGTAATTTTATGAGGTCCCATTTGTCGATTCTTGATTTTAGAGCACAAACCATTGGTGTCCTGTTCAGGAACTTTTCCCCTGTGCCCATGTGTTTGAGACTTTTCCCCACTTTCTCTTCTATTAGATTCAGTGTATCTGGTTTTATGTTGAGGTCCTTGATCCACTTGTACTTGAGCTTTGTACAGGGAGATAGGAATGGATCAGTTCTCATTCTTCTACAAGTAGACTGCCAGTTGAACCAGCACCATTTGTTGAAGATGCTGTCTTATTTCCACTGTATGGTTTTAGCTCCTTTGTCAAAGATAAAGTTACTATAAGTGTGTGGGTTCATTTCTGGGTCTTCAATTCTATTCCATTGATCTACCTGCCTGTCACTGTACCAATACCATGCAGTTTTTATCACTACTGCTCTGTAGTACAGCTTGAGGTCAGGGAGGCTGATTCCCCCAGAAGTCCTTTTATTGTTGAGAATAGATTTTGCTATCCTGGGTTTTTTGTTATTCCATATGAATTTGAGAATTGCTCTTTCTAAGTCTATGAAGAATTGAGTTGGGATTTTGATGGGGATTGCAATGAATCTGTACATTGCTTTTGGCAGGATGGCCATTTTAACTATATTAATCCTGCCAATCCATGAGCATGGGAGATCTTTCCATCTTCTGAGGTCTTCTTCGATTTCTTTCTTCAGAGACTTGAAGTTCTTGTCATACAGATCTTTCACTTGTTCAGTTAGAGTCACACCAAGATACTTTATATTGTTTGTGACAATTGTGAAGTGTGTCATTTTCCTAATTTCTTTCTCAGCCTGTTTATCCTTCGAGTATAGGAAGGCTACTGATTTGTTTGAGTTAATTTTGCATCCAGCCACTTTGCTGAAGTTGTTTATCAGATGTAGCAGATCTCCGGTGGAGTTTTTTGGGTCACTTAAGTACACCATCATATCATCTGCAAATAGTGATATTTTGATTACTTCCTTTCCAATTTGTATCCCTTTGACCTCCTTTTGTTGTCTAATTGTTCTAGCTAGAACTTCAAGTACTATGTTGAATAGATAGGGAGAGAGAGGGCAGCCTTGTCTAGTCCCTGATTTTAGTGGGATTGCTTCGAATTTCTCTCCATTTAGTTTGATTTTGGCCACTGGTTTGCTCTATATTGCTTTTACTATGTTTAGGTATGCTCCTTGAATTGTTGATCTTTCCAAGACTGTTATCATGAAGGGATGTTGAACTTTGTCAAATGGTTTCTCATCATCTAACGAAGTGACCATGTGGTTTTTTTCTTTGAGTTTGTTTATGTAGTGGATTACATTGATGGATTTCTGGGTATTGAACCATCCCTGCATCCCTGGGATGAAGCCTACTTGATCATGGTGAATGATCGTTTTGACATGTTCTTGGATTCGGTTTGCGAGAATTTTATTGAGTATTTTTGCATCGATATTCATAAGGGAAATTGGTCTGAAGTTTTCATTTATTGGGTCTTTGTGGGGTTTTGGTATCAGTGTAACTGTGGCCTCATAGAATGAATTGTTCCTCCGGTAGTGTTCCTCCAGTTTCTATTTTGTGGAATAGATCGAAGAGTATTGGTATCAGGTCTTCTTTGAAGGTCTGATAGAATTCTGCACTAAACCCATCTGGTCCTGGGCTTTATTGGTTGGGAGACTTTTAATGACTGCATCTATTTCTTTGGGGGTTATGGGAGTGTTTAGATGGTTTATCTGATCCTGATTTAACTTTGGTATTTGGTATCTGTCTAGAAACTTGTCCATTTCCTCCAGATTTTCCAATTTTGTTGCATATAGGCTTTCATAGTAGGATCTGATGATATTTTTAATTTCCTCAGAGTCTGTTGTTATATCTCCCTTTTCATTTCTAATTTTATTAATTTGCATACTGTCTCTGTGCCCTGTTAGTCTGGCTAAGAGTTTATCTATCTTGTTGATTTTCTCAAAGAACCAGCTCCTGGTTTTCTTGATTCTTTGTATAGTTCTTTTAGTTTCTACTTGGTTGATTTCAGCCTTTAATTTGGTTATTTCCTGCCTTCTACTCCTCTTGAGTGTATTAGCTTCTTTTTGTTCTAGAACTTGCAGGTGTGCTGTAAGCTGCTAGTATATGCGCTCTCCAGTTTCTTTCTGGAGGCATTCAGAGCTATGAGTTTTCCTCTTAACACTGCTTTCACTGTGCCCCATAGGTTTGGGTATATTGTACTTTCATTTTCATTAAATTCTAGGAAGTCTTTAATTTCTTTCTTTATTTCTTCCTTGACCAAGTTGCCATTGAGTAGAGCGTTGTTCAGCTTCCGTGTGTATGTGGGCTTTCTGTTGTTGTTGCCATTGAAGATCAGCCTTATTCCGTAGTGATCTGATAGGAAGCATGGGATCATTTCTATCTTCTTATATCTGTTGAGGTTTGTTTTGTGACCAGTTATATGATCAGTTTTGGAGAAGGTACCATGAGGTGCTGGGAAGAAGGTATATTCTTTTGATTTAGGATGAAATGTTCTATGTATATCTGCTAAATCCATTTGGTTCATAACATCTGTTAGTTTCACTGTATCTCTGTTTATTTTGTGTTTCCAAGATCTGTCCATTGTTGATAGTGGGGTTTTGAAGTCTTCCATTATTATTGTGTGAGGTGCAATATGTGCTTTGACCTTTAGTAAAGTTTATTTTATGACTGTGGGAGCCCTTTCATTTGGGGCATAGATGTTCAGAATTGAGAGTTCTTCTTGGTAGATTTTTCCTTTGATGAGTATGACGTGTCTTTCCTTATCTTTTTTGATGACTTTTGGTTGAAAGTCAACTTTATTCGATATTAGAATGGCTACTCCAGCCTGTTTCTTAGGGGCATTTGCCTGGAAAATTGTTTTCCAGCCCTTTAGTCTGAGGTAGTGTTTGTCTTTGACATGGAGGTTCGTTTCCTGGATGCAGTAAAATGCTGGGTCTTGTTTATGCATCCAGTCTGTCAGGCTATGTCTTTTTATTGGGGAATTTAACCATTGATATTAAGAGATATTAAAGAATAGTGATTGTTGCTTCCTATTATTTTTGGTGTTGTTTATATGTTTGTGTGGTTATCTTCTTTTGAGTTTGTTGAAAGATTACTTTCTTGCTTTTTCTTGGGTGTAGTTTCCCTCCTTGAGTTGGCACTTTCCATGTATTATTTTTTGTAAGGCTGGGTTTGTGGAAACATACTGTGCAAATTTGGATTTGTCAAAGAATATTTTGGTTTCACCATCTATGATTATTGAGAGTTTTGCTGGATATAGCAACCTGGGCTGGCATTTATGTTCTCTTAGAGTCTGTATGAGCTCTGCCCAGGATCTTCTAGCTTTCATAGTCTCTGGTGAGATGTCTGTTGTAATTCTGATAGGTCTGCCTTTATATGTTACTTGCCCTTTTTCCTTTACCACTTTTAATATTCTTTCCTTATTTTGTGTATTTGGTGTTTTGACTATAATGTGACAGGAGGAATTTCTTTTCTGGTCCAGTCTATTTGGCGTTCTGTAAGCTTCTTGTATATTTTTGTTCATCTCTTTCTTTAGGTTAGGGAAATTTTCTTCTATAATTTTGTTGAAGATATTTACTGGTCCTTTAAGTTGGGAATCATTACTCTATTCTATACCTATTATCCTCAGGTTCTGTGTTCTCATTGTATCCTGCATATCCTGGATGTTTTGTGTTAGGAGCTTTTTGCATTTTGTGTTTTCTTTGACTGTTGTGTCCATGTTTTCTATGGTATCTTCTGCACCTGAGATTCTCTCTTTCATCTCTTGTATCCTGTTGGTGATGCTTGCATCTGTGACTCCTGATTTCTTTCCTAGGTTTTCTAGCTCCAGGGTTGTCTCCCTTTGTGATTTCTTTATAGTTTCTATTTCTGTTTTTAATTCCTGAATGGTTTTCTTCATTTGTTTGATTGTGTGTTAACTTGTTTGATTGTGTTTTCCTGTAATTCTTTAAGGGATTTTTGTGTGTCCTCTTTAAGGGCTTCCAGTTGTTTACCTGTATTCTCTTGTATTCCTTTAAGGGAATTATTTATTTCCTTCTTAAAATCTTCTATCATCCTCTTGAGATGTGATTTTAAGTCTGAGTCTTCCTTTTCTGGTGTGTTGGGGTATCCAGGGCTTGCTGTGGTGGGAGAGCTGGGTTCTGATGATGCCAAGTATCCTTGGTGTCTGTTCCTTGTGTTTTTGCCCTTGCTTTTCATCATCTGCTTATCTCTGGTGTTAGCTGGTCTTACTCTCTCTGACTGTGGCTTGTCTTTCCTGCAAGCCTAGGTGTCAATACTCCTTGGAGACCAGTTCTCTCTGAGAGGAATTTGGGTTTGGAGAGTTGTGGTGCAGGGTCAGCTCTGGGGTGCAGACAGAAACAGGAAGGATCTAATCCCCAGATGACCCTTGTTTCCTGTGTCCTGATGGCTCTGCAAGGGTCCCTCTTGTCCAGTGAATTTGAAAAGAAGTGGTGGTCTTGCCTGTGCTTAAAGGTGTGTTGGCATTCCTGGTATATCAGCTGTCTCCTGGCACTATTTGAGTATGGAGCCCTGTGTCAGAGGATCTGCTCTCCAGCCACCGAAAGAAACCAGAACCCCATTCCTCAGTCCCTGTGTCCTGGGTATTCCAGGTGGGTCCCTCTGAGCAGACAGGCTTGCCCCCACTCCTGGGAGGCTAGTTTTCTCCCAGCGCTATTTGGCTATGGAGCCCTGGTGGCCCAGGCAGAGGTCTCCCGCCACAGATGGAAGCCGGAAGGCTCTTTCCTCTCGGCTGTTCCTCAGTCCCTGTGTCTGGAGCCCTCCTCTCGCTGGTTTTTCCACACTCCTGGGTGGCTAGCTTTCTCCCGGCGCTGTTTGGCTATGGAAATAGGTTCTCTTTATGAAACATGCCACCATGTTCAATGAAAATTCACCAATAAAAATTGCTAGAAGTGTTAGCATTAGAATACAAAATGTTTAATGTTTATAATAAACATGCCACTTAAAAATGTAGGCTAGGCATGGTGGCACATGTCTGTAATCCTAGCACTCCATTGTCTACATCAGGGTGATCATGAGTGCAAGGCCAGCCTGGCCTAGGTGGTGAATTCTAGGTCAGCCCGAGCTACCTAGTGAGACTGTGTCAAACCAAACACATACATACACAAACAAACAAACAAAAACAACCACCTCCAGACAAAACAGTTAATAATACAATCTGGTTATTTTAAATGATCGGAAAAGAGAGTCACTAAAGGAATTGTGGGCCTTGATGGCCCTAGCTCCCTAATGGAAATATGTCTTTAAACAGGTTTCACTTTCCTTACGATATACCAGGAAGTGAAGACACTTGTTCAGCCAGCACTAAGTCTGTTGTTGTTTTACTTCAAAAGACGGCTATCTGCTTTCTGTGTCATAAGATCAGAAAGCCACCTGGAGACTCAAGCTAGAGAATCTGCTTGGCCCTGGCTTTCCACATTTTCTCCAAGGTGACTTGTTCTTAATGGTTGAGTCCTATCTCTTTCTCAGCTATCTGCCAATATCAAGGCAGTGACCCCCAGAGTCCTTAGGAGTCCAGGCTTCTGTGGAGCACTGAATTGACAGGAACACTCTATCAACAGGCTGGGAGGGATGGGGTGTGCACCGGGAGTCTTTCATTTGCTATCTGCCCTCAGCAGTTTATTCAAGGTTTGATGAAATGAGATGAATCTTCCTGATCTTTTTGCCCTTTGGGGTCATTGTGGGAATCGAAGAGGAAGGTAGAAGAAAATCAGTTTGTGGAAAGGACCTTGATGATAGCTGCCCATGCTGGACTTCACTGATGTGTCTCTTGTCTCTTAAAGCTACGTGAGCTCATTTCAAGAATGCCTTATACCACAGATGCTCAAGACTCCCAGCTGTTAGTGCAGAGTCTAAGAAAAGAGGTCTTCTTATATAGTACTTCTAACATGGGGATCTGCTCCTAAAATGAGAATCTGCTTGTGGCAGATGGATGAGGCCGTGAACACATTGTAAATGGGGTGCTGGTGGTCATCCTCTCGACTGTTGAGCTAGTTCCCAGGGATAGACAAAGACTCGAATGTCTGGGAAAACCATAGAGTTGGTATTTTATTATTCCCTGGGTACCTCCTTTCTCCTATAGATCTTGTTTAGACATCCAGCTCCATGTTCCCCCACCATTTTGCCTCACAGTATCTTCTGGGATCAGAAAGCAGCCACCACACATAGCACGATTTCCTTTACATATTTACTTGTGTCAGCTAGGACCTCGCAAAAGATACTTCTATTTGCTGTCACCCCAGATGACATCTATTGTTTCTAATCCTCAAGCAATCCCACTCTGGATGACTTGCTTGGTGATAATTTTCTTTTTTGGAATCCTTTGTCCTATGACGGGACTGACACTGTCTCTGAAGAGAGGCATTTCCCCCAATGCCATGGTTCTACAATAATTTTGCATGTGGAGTCAGGTTGCTTGACTAGCTTGTCATTCATGTGTGTTTCTCACCAGCAGAGTAGTGCCCTGAAGGCGAACAAACTCATTTAAGGATCAGGAAAGGGCTGGTCTAGTTAACTCAAACCAGAAGTTCCTGAAATAGAAACATGAACATCACCCAAGAACTTATTAAGACATCAAAGCCTTGGGCTCTGATGTTTTGACAGAGGTAGAAAGCCTATGTGGGCTGAAGAAACCTCTGGGTGTACAGGCTGAAGAAACCTCTGGGTGTATCTGTCAAAACATTCCCTAGGAAGCCTCATGGAAGAGGGAAGACATACTCTGAACCTGGGTGGTACCAGTCCATGTACTGGGATGCTGAATTAAATGGGGGGGGGGAGAGCGAGCATGAGGGTCCACATCCATTTCATCTCCCTGCTCTCCAACTTTCTGACTTTGGGAAGACACAATGTGAGCAGCCGCCTCAAGCTTGATGGCTTCTGAAGCTAGCTAGGCCTTCTTCTCCATGGTGGATTGAACCCAGTCCAACTGTAAGCTGAAATAAACACTTCCTCAATAACATAGTGTATCAGGCATCTGGTCACACCAATAAAAGGAATGAATACAGTCCAGCTAGTTCCTGGCTCACAAAGGGGTTACCACTCTGACTTAGGACTGCTGCCCCTCACTGTTGATGGGTGCTGTCCTGGGAATATAACTTGCCCTTGCCAAATTCATGCTGAGGCTCTCTTCCAAGTGTGAAGGGCTTGGGTGGTGGTGTTTTTAATGTGTGTGTTCTCATAGGAATGTAAGAGTGGGTTATTTTTATATATTATATTGTGAGCTGGACTCTCTCCACCCTGCCACCAAATGTTCCTTTGTATGCACCTGCTTTCCCCCTTGCTGCTTCATTCCAGTGACACGGCAGGAGAAAGCCCTTATAGAGAGCTGAGAAAATCTTAGCCTCAAGCATACTAGCAAAAACCAACCAACCAACTAACCAAATAAAACCCTTTTTCTTTATAATTTTCCCAGCATCAAATGTTTTGTTATAATAACAGAAAATGGACCGGAACATTTGGCTTCATAATGAACAAGTTTGTATCTCACATTACAAGCAATTCAGGTGGAGGGTGTGTCTAGTATCAGCGTGTAATTGGATAAGGATTCAGTTTCACTTCTGTGTGGTATTTTCCACTTTGCCTTTCTTTGTGGGTTGGCCTCATCTTTGTGTTGGTAAATTGCTATGGCTGTTTCAGGAGTTGCATCCAAAGACTTATTAGAGGTCTTGTTTAAGAGCCAGAGAAGGCTTTAATGAAGCCACAGTGGGATACTCCATCTTGTGTCTATTGGTAAATACAAGCCACATGAGATCCCTAAGTTAGTTCTGTGGGACAGAGTCCAGGCACATATACAGAACAGCTGAGTTTTGCTTTTTAAGGAGGGATTGGGTTCTTCTGAATTCCCATGTGTAGTGTTCTGATAGCAGAAAAAGAATATTCCTGATACTCAGGCAGCAAGTCTTAATATTTTTTAGTTTTACATGATGCAATTCATAGTTTTGATGTCAGGCATATGGTCTTTCTGGATTTCTTTCTTTTTTGAAGTAAGTATAGATATACAAGAAGATGCAAAGAGTGATTCCCATGAAACCTCCATGTAGGGTTTCTAGGTGGCCATTCCCAATGCAAACATCACCACAATATTCACCGTGCCCTTCACGGTGTGTACAGACAGATGCTTGTCCTGTTATCTAAGTGTGGAGATATCCCACCGCCAAGACCTCCAGCATGCTGCCCCATGTAGTCATAGATGACTCTCCCCATCCCCACTTCCACTACTTCACGATATGCTCCTCGTCTCTGTACTCTGTCACTTTGAGGGTGATAAATGGAATCATGCAATATGCTTTCCATTGCTGTGTAATGTTCTATGCTATGTGAACATGAGAGAGAGTGGTAAACCATTCTTACTGAAGGGCATTTTGATTACTTACACTTTTGGATTATTACTGATAAAGCCATTGACCATTCTTACACAGGACTTCACACGAACAAGTTTTAATTTCTGTACAAAATGTGCAGATTGATGATAGCTGGGTTATATGGAAAATATGTGGTCAGTTTTTAAAGAAAACATCAACTTCTGAAGCCGTTTTGTCATCTTGCTCACCAGGAAGGAAAGATACAATTTCTTTAAATCTTTCCCAGAATTTGGTATTTTCCTTAAGGGTGGTTTTAGTGGTTATCCTAAGCTCTGTGTAATTATACTCAATTTTGATTTTAATCTATGTGTCCCTGAAGGCTGCTGTTCAGTTACTCTTTGTAGGGAGCTGTACACTTGGGCTGGGCTCCCGCACTCACTGAGGCCAGCAAATCAAACCACAGGGGAATGAATTCACAGTGTGAAAGCCCTGGAGGCAGATAACTGGCTGGGCTGTAAACATTTAAGGAGATTGACTTGGCTTTAGTTAATTTGTTACCTGGGACTCATTTTTATTCCTGTCGGTACCTCTGGTCATGTGGTTGATTGTCTCAGAAGGAGCACTGGGTATGGAGGCTGTCTGACTGGGGCATCATTTTATTTTGTTTTGCCCAAATAAATTCTCACAGTTGTAACTAGTCTATGCAATGTTCCTTTAACACTGACGGTGCTGAGTACATTCTCATTTGCTCTCATAGGAATTTCTTTCTTTTCTCTCTTTTCGCATGTTTGCCCACTTCCCCAATTGCGTGGTTTTTCCTATTTTGAGGTTTGAAGGCTGTTCATATATTCAAAGTCTGAGTTCTAACTTGAGTTTGCAAATACGTTCTCCCAGGCTTTGTTCTGTTGTTTCATTGCTTTGGGGTCTTTCTGAGAATAAATGTTTTTAATTTTGATAAATAACAGGTTTCTTGTTCACAGATATTTTCCATGTTAAAACCCTCTGGCAGTCAATAGTTTCTACACTAACACCTTAGTTTCTTCCTTTCTTATCCATTACAGGTGTCTGAAGCTTGGTTTATGTCTCCAATCTTTTGTTCTTGTTCTCTCTCTCTCTCTCTCTCTCTCTCTCTCTCTCTCTCTCTCTCTCGGCTTAGCCACGCCCCTTCCCAGTTACTATTTCTACCTCCACCCTCCCTGAGATCTCCTGGATGCAGTCTCACCCATGGCACTCTCCGCCATGACAATAAACTAACATTCTGAAACCCTGGACTGTTTCTCTTCATCTGCCATGGGAAACAATGGAACTGGCCTTCACCTAAAGAGTTGCCTGTCCAGCGCTGAGGCCGTCACAGTGTTCTCAGCCACATCAGCCATCCACCCAAGCCAATCCAACTAGCCCTCACACAAGGCACCAACCTGGTCCTGGCGGGGACCCCAGCTGCGCTATTTCTCTTCTTGCCCTCACAGGCTCCCACTTCGTTCCCAGCTCTTCGGAGGCATGCCCAGAGCCTGGGAACCCCATGGAGCCGGCTGTTGCGAGTCCCTGGGGAGCCAGGCTGCTTTCCCCCACCCCAGGGCGATGTTCCTGCAGCTTCACACAGCCCAGGGTGCTCGAGGTCAAACTGCCAGTGTCCCTCCTCTCCCTGGGGCCAGGGGCGCCCAGGGCAACCCTTCACTAACGATGCCAACATCTGACTTGTTTGGGGACTGCTGTAGCTGTTCGCCGTTTCCCACGAAAGCTTCAGAAACTGCCTTTCTTAACTATGACTATTGTATGATTATGGATTCTACTTTGGATATTTCAAAATAACATAAGACTAACTAAACTCTTCTCAAGAGTTTTGATTTGGGTTTAAAAGTTAATTCAGTCCTGGCCCAACATTTCAAAGCTGTTTCAGGGCAGCACTAGACGCCATCCTTGGTCCAGTCATGTCTTGGACTGAGTTCTGCCTGGTAGCTTGCTCCCAAAGCGTTTGCTCTGTGAATTCATGTTCTTTACATGGATCCAGCTCAAGGCTGACCAAGGATTCTATAAACGGACACAGAGGACCTTTCTTCTTGTCTCCACTCTGACTTTTTCTCACATGCAGATCACTGTTCCTGGTTTCCTAGCTAGGACTGGGGCTCTGCCTCTCTGCACTGTATTTTTTATGTTGGAATCTGCTTCAGGCCATGGGCACAAGACGCTGAATCTGTGTGGTTGCTAACCATAACTGTTAACACAATGAACCATTCAGAATTAGGCTTGGGAGACAGAATAGGTAGGGTCTTTGGTTGTAGGGTCTCCATGGTGAGTTTGCTCTCTCTTTCCAGTCTGTCTGCTCTGATTTCAGAGTTCCGAAATAGTTTCTTTCTGAATTCTTTCCATACATTTTAAAAATAGTAACTTCAAGAGAGTGTAGAAAAGTCTTAATCTATGCTAACAAGTCTTAAACCAGTCTTTAAACAAAATATTATGTTCTAAATGCAAAGTAGAGTAATTAAAATATTAATTATTTAATTAAAATATATCTTGTAAGAGTCTAGGAAGAAACTCGTCTCATGTACGGATACAAGACAGTGTTTGGAGAAAGTGATTGGAAAGGTCTTCTAAGAGCAAACCCTGTACCTACCTCTTTTTCAAGGTAGTACTTGAACTACATAGCCCTTAAATGACACAATCTGAGCACACATGGTAATCTGAGCACATAGAAAGATGGTACTCCATTTTCACCTAAGCTCTTGGAGAAGCCAGAGAGTCCATGACATCCTGGCTTTGGTATGGGAGAGGTGACGTTAGCACGTTAAGGCGGAGATAGAACATGAGAACTAGAGAGTGAGAGAGAATAACCTCCAGTTTTCTGCATCTCTTGAGACTGTGAAAAGAGAGAGGGAGCAGATAAAATGGTGTAGCTACGAAGGGCCTTATGGGCCTGGAGAAACCAAACCCAAATACAGGCATTTCAGAGAAGCACGCATGGAGGCATAGTGTCAAGGACTGCTTAGGACAGTCCGTCATCGTTCATCAGTGAGGGAGGAATCTTGGAGCCATTAGTGTAGGGATTTTATTTATCTCCAGAGACTGTAGGAACAGATGAGAAGCCAGTTAAGGCTGAGCCTTGTAAAGTCCAGAAGCAAGAAATACAAGGAGCATAAGGCAGTTGAGAGTGAGGTGAGCAGACTGAGAAAGCAGGAACGGAAGCAAGAAGAATTAGTGAGCAAAGACAAGCATTACGCTGAAGGGATTCACGAAGGGTCTTGTTTGGCTTGGACTCCACATTTAGAATCATGGAAGTCACATAAGAAATGTCAGTGAAGCAGCGGACACAAAAGACTGTGAAGGAAGTCTACCTAAGGAAGGTGGGGTAAAAGCTGTGAACAAAGAGTTAGGCATTGACACTGAATGATTTTGATATGAATATGTGAAGATGTGCATCAGTAACTGGTAGAGCCAGCTTTTACTTAATGGCAAGCATCCTAGCATATGGGTGCTTGTGAAAATGATTCATTAGAGAATGGAAAACCAGCGATGCTGTCGAGGGCAGGAGCCATTGCTGGCACACAGGCCAGAAGCTGTCAGGACCTGGGAGTAAGGTGGCCACATCTGCATGTCTGGAAGGGAGGAGTATCTGCATAAAGAAGAGGAAAAAGAAAGAAATAGAATGAATACAGGACAGCCTGCTGGCCCATTTGGTGGCAGAGCTGTGTCAAAGTTTTATTCTAACTCTATTTTCCTAATAAAGCCCTAAGTCATAGTTTAAACATCAGTAAAATGAAACGTGCTCTAGCTACTTACCTACCTGCCTTCTTGCCTGCTTATTTCACTGATGAGATGCATTTAAACACAGTTTGAACCTTGTAAGACATTCTATGAAGGATTGTTGTTTGAGACCTTAATGAAGCTGTTCTGTCTCTCTCTCTCTCTCTCTCTCTCTCTCTCTCTCTCTCTCTCTCTCTCTGTCTCTGCAGGGTTTCTCTGTGTAGCCCTGGCTGTCCTGGGACTCACTCTGTAGATCAGGCTGGCCTTGAACTCAGAAATCTGCCTGCCTCTGCCTCCCGAGTGCTGGGATTAAAGGCATGCCCCACCACTGCCTGGCTCTGTTTCTTGAGGTATCAACATCTCTTCCCTGTGGTCTTCGGATTCAGAAATTTTGATTTGGGAGTTGTGGTCCCTTACTGCTCTAGCCTGACAGCACTTGTTGCTGGGAAAACTCTCTTCCATGACTCTGATGCTGAAAGATGCTTAATTTTCATTGTTAATATGATTGAATTTAGAATTGTTGTGGAGATATGCTCCTGGGTGTGTCTATGGCAGTGTTAACTGAGTGGCAAAGATGGGCCCTGATTGTTAGCTGAAGTGTCCATGGGCTGGGACTACATTCAAAGAAGAAACTGTGTTTAGCACAGCTTCCACCTGTGACTTCTGACAATGTGTACACTATCACCAGCTGTCTTGTGCTTCGGATGCCTCCCTTTCCATGAGGGACTACATCCTTTATAAGCCTTAAGCCCAAATAAACTCTCCCCTTTAAACTACTGTTGTAAGGTATTTGGCCACAGTAACGAGTAAAGGAATCAATACAGACAGGTATGTTTGTGTCCATTGCTAACTTGACTTCCACCTTCTCTTTTCAAATTAGACCCATCCCTCCCAGACACTGACATGAATAGACATGGCACCTGATAAAGCCTAGTTCATCTCAGACAGAGGATGCAAGAAGCATTCTTTAGACAGAGTACCTAAAGGGGAATTTTAGAATTTCCCCTCAGTGTCCTTAAATCTAGACATAGGTGGATCATTTTCCTCTCCATATTGCTGATAGATTGTTTTTTTTGGATTTATTCTCAGTTTTCCTGGCCCAGTGGGCACCAAATAGCATTAAGAGACAAAAGCCATTTGTTTCTCTCTATTCATTGTCTCTTAAACAGATAATCTGCAGACACAATTTGGAGTTATGTTTTTCTATTAGGGCAAAAAGAGAAGCTAATTTAGATTCATGAGAAATTATTGGAATTAGCAAGTTAGAATTTCAGTATCAGAGAGGGAAGTGAGTTATTTAAATTACCTTTGAGGCAGTTAATTTTCAATATTTATAAATTTCAATTAAATAAGAAGCATTTGGGTCAGGAAAGTTCTTTAAGCAATGAAACTTCTAATTGCTCATTGCCCCCGACTTTAATAAAGCTTTTAAACAGAGACAAAGAGGCAATTTTACGTGAAAATCCTGAATAATTTACATTATAACTTTTAAACTACATTACCATAACCTTTCAAAGGAACCAGTCAAGTGAGTGTGTGTGATAATCGCCTGCATTCAAGTTGGCCTCACGCTCATCTGATGGTTTCCTTGGCTTTTGGGGAACTATTGAGCTCTGACTAAAGTAATTTCTGCTTGAAACTTATTCTATCTAAAAAGCACAAAGTGAGCATAGCTAGGAAAGGAAAAATGTTGGTTTGTAGCCTTCTGGGACCTTTCTTCATTTCTTTCTGCCTAGATCAGTCTTCCTTCCTTTCTTCCACTTTCTTAATTTCATATCTTCTTACTCCATCCACCTCTCTGAGGAATCAGCCTTAGTTGAAGAATTTGGAAGATTCTGTGGGGTGGAAGGGTGGCGCTTGAGGGAGGGGTGACAGAAAGATGCTGAGAGCAAGTTCTCTTATGAACTGCAAAACCAAATACACCTTTCATAAAGCAGTTTCAGTGGTCTGTGATGGGGACGCTGTAGATGTGGAATTCTGATTGGAACTATTGGGTGTGTGAGGCTCACAGTCTCTTCTGTGTAGATGGTTCTTGACTCATAAACTAGAGGGATCAATTTCCCACAGCGGCAATGCACATCAGTTAAAAGTTAGTCAAATTACTTCTCAGCTCCTTTTACATAAAGATTTTTTTTTTTCTTTTTGAGACAAGGTTTCACTACATAGCTCTGGCTGGTCTTGAATTTGATATATAGACCAGGTTGTTCTTGAACTCACAGAAATCTACCTGCCTCTGCCTCCCAAGTGCTGGCATTTAAGGAGGAGGCCACATGGACCTACCCAAAGACTCTACCAACTCCATGGTTTCCTCAGTATCATCAGTGGCCAATGGATTTCCTGATCTAGGTAATGTGTAAGCATAAACCGTAGATTCCTGTCTAATGACCCAAATAAAAACATAGGTCCAGTCATAGTTAGCTTCAGTTGTCAACTTGACAAACCTGGGAGGAGGGAATCTTGATCAATGAATTGCCTCTGTTGAATTGGCCTGTGGACATGTTTGTAGGGATATTTTCTTAATTGCTAATTTATACAGGAAGCCCAGACCACTGTGGGCAATGCCATCCCTTGGCATGTGGCCCTTGGCTATATAAGAAAGGTAGCCGAGGAAGTCATGATGATGCAGAGTTGGAGAGATACAGGTAGACAAAGAAAGAGAAAACAAGATCCCTGAGATTATGTATGTCATTCTGGTCCTAGAAAATATTGCAGTAGAAAGTGTGAGGAACCATGGGGCTGGATACCTATTGAGGACCAATAGTGGAAAGAGAAGGGCTCAGAGGTCCTAAAAAATACCCAAGCCAGTTTCTCTTTAGCAGGCTTGAACTACAGGCTTCTTCTATCCTTTCTCTGAGGGTCTTCTGCCTTTCTCGGCACTTCAATTCTTTGTGCCAGCCAAAGAACTCATTAAATCACTAAACACCCACCAGCACCTCTGTTACATTTCTTGAGGGTCACTTGTAAAGAATTTGAGGTCATATATTTCTGAATAAAAACCAAAACCAAACAAAAAACCAGAAAAATATTCAGAAATGGCCATGGCTTGCCCCTATTCCAAGGGCCCCTTCCAAAGAAGGGAACCAGCATGCACCAACAACACAGTGGGAGCTCCAGTCATCTCTACCTCCATCAGGAGTAGGGGCAGTGTGGGCTCAGGCTCTGATCATGGAGTGGACTTCTGGCTTTTATGGCTGGAAGGAGATTGCTCTCTTGAGAAGCAAAACAGAGGCTTCTGCTGCTGCCCCTAAGCCGAGAGACAGGACAAATGGAACTCCAAGGAACTGATAGTCTTCCTAGGAGGGAAGGTGGGAAAAGGCAGACTCTGACTAGCTACAGTTCATGGGAAGAAAAGTTAATGGGAAGAGGTCACTGCTCTGCTAGATGGCTTCCTTACCCAGGTTCTTGAGGGATGAATAGCTAACTGTAGGTGTGTGTTAGGGGGACAGGGGCTTGGAAAATTTTTCTGCTTCTTAAGCCATTCTAGAACCAAGGCAAAACCCAGAGAAATCTAGATGCCATACTTGCTTTGAGTTCAAGGTGTGGAATGCCTAAGATTCGAACGGAGGTGCTACAAGTGAATTAGGAGAAAATTTTGTATTTCCTGTAAGCTGGCACATTCAGCATATTCTCTAGTCTTTCCTCATTGCTGATGGCTTTTGTTTCAGCCCCACCCTGCCATGGACACTCCTTTTCTTGGTTTCACTCTCCAGTTGCTATGACATAGGCAGGCTAAGAAAATAAAAAGACTCCCATAATCTTGATTATAGATACATGAGGTAAATTGTTCACCCTGAGTGTAGATCATTCTTAGTTACAGACTGTAGATTTGAGAGAAAGGGGTCTCATGGGGATGCAAAGACAGTATCAGGGCTGATAGTGATTGTAATGGTACCCTAGTTCTTCCCTCTTGGGGTAAGAAAGCATGTCATTCTCATTGTTTCTTTAGAATTTCTGGAAATGACCGACTCTTGACGACTTTCTGAATTGATAGATAGATGGGTTCCAGTATGAGGCAGATAAATCTTGTCTATTGGGATACCCCAAGTATACCCTTGGCCGTTTGCACTGTAAGCTAAAGATCTGACAGTTTTCTGCCTCCTCTATGCACCTGCTAGTTTGGGTGAGTCGCTGATAATTGGAAGTGTCTCAACTTTGACTTCTGGGATCAAGTGAAGCTGCAGCAAAGCAGAGCCTATCATACAGCGTGTGCTTAGTGACCTCAGTGGACCAGCCTTTTGTTACCTCTTAGAGTTTGTTTGATTTCAATAGGAAGGGGCTCTTAGGGCAAATCCAGTGTTTGGAAAAATGTAGCTCAGATATTGGATATCATGACCTTGGTTCAATTCAACACTGCACTGTCTACTTATTTGAGAGACAGGCCCACTGTTATTTCAGCCTCAAATCAAATGGTGGTTAAATTTCTCCTCTCTGTCCTTCTCTAGAATCTATCTTAGGGACTTCACACATTTTCTAGTCATCCCAGTAGCTGACTGGGGTTCATCACTCTTGAGACCAACCTTGGACATATTGCTATCATCCCTTTGTTTGCTTCAAACAGCCTTCCTGAGATGTGGCCTCTTTTTCTGCAGAAGTCATTGAGGGGTGGAAATAGAGAGAGAGAAAGCCTCAGGGCAGGTCCTTAGAAAGACCAATAGGAGAAATGGGAGGACCCACTGGTCCTGTGAGAAGTTGCCTATTTTAGTCTCTGCTTGTGTCACCAGAGCTGTTACCTGCACAGGTGTGCTGATTAGCACAATGAGGCCAGGGTTAGCGCATGCACCTGGATAACCACAGGCTGACCTGGGAAATCTTTCAGGGTTGTGTCCAGTACCAGAATCTTTTCTTTGCTTAGAAATCCAACCCCCACCTGGCATTCTCCTGCCTGTGTCTCACTGTTACTTTATCCTGGGCTTCTTGTCTCCTCCTGCCTTTAACACCATCCTCGGTATTTTGTACCACACACCACAGCCCAAATCCCTGTTGGAGTTTTCATTTCCTTCTTCTTGGGCACTGAAGAGGCTCCTTTCTGCTGATTCTAGAGTAAGTTATAGGTGGTGGTGATTAGTAGCAGCTGAGAAAGCAGGGACTGGGTAATCTTCTACGGACAAATATTATTCCCTTTTAGCCTTTTGTTGAAAGAGGGTGGGAGGAATAATTGGGGGGGAGGGAAGAGAGGAAGGAGATTATCATTGGGAGGGAGAGAGACAAAGGCAGCCTAATGACTGTGGGGTAGGCTGGTGATGCTCACTAACATTGGTTTAGCACTAGAATGCTTGTCTCTGCTCACCAAGGCAGAAGGCCCCTACTACATGCTCCCTCCATCTTTTGTGCCATTGTCCTCTCCAGCCTCTGTTCCCTTTGAGCACATGGACTTGGAAGTGAGGACTTCTGTCTTCCCTTTCTGAAGCAAGAGTGACCCATCTAGCCCACTCCTGGTCTGGGGTTTGAGAGCAGGCACTGGAATGTCCCTTACTGATGACCTGCCTCTCTACAGTTGAGTAAAGGGAGCACCTTTTTGGAGACAGTGTCTGTCCCCTATGCCCAATGGCCTTATGTCTTTTTTTCAACATCAGTCACTCCTACTTCATCATCATTATCATTTGAAGTTTGTGGCTTCCTTATGGGTCATTGGAATCCTGAGGAAAGAGATAGGGGGTGGGGAAAATGCAACAGACTCTGAGACCTTAGCACAACTGACACCATGATGGAAACAGCATCCAGGCCATGAAACTCAGCATGTAGATAGTACCACCTGTCAAAATGAAGACAAAAATCTGATATGTCAAAGTCTGTAGTTCTGGGAAAGTCACTAAATGCACTAACCTTGCTTTTTGGTTTCTATGGTCCCACTTTACTGAAACATGTCAACCTGGGATATGATTTTTATTCTTTAAAAGGTTACCTTGAGAAAGTCTTGGGGCTACACGTTGACCCCAAACTCCCAGTCTAGTTGCTAGCTGGCTTACAAAGACTTTCTATTGGCTTAAACCCATGGTTAAGTAATCTTCTCTGGTGGATACTTCACAACAAAAAGTACTTAGTCTGGCCTACAAGTCGTCACCTGACTGCCTGGGCATGCAGCAGCATTGTTAATGCTATTGGAACACAGTGGTAAGAACTTTGAAATGTCTACGGGAACATTTATCAATGATAGACGTGTGAGGTAGTGTGTGAGACTCTGGGGAGAAGACTGTCAATGTACAATTAATTAATTCCTGGGAGACGGTTTTGTCTCAGCTTTTCTGAACAGAATGTTTAGGGACTGTCTAGCTTTCATAAGAAATTTACACTGCAATTTTGGTACAGCAATTTACAGAGTGGCCAAGCACAAGGTAAGCAACAAACAGGGTCCAAATTCTTAGGTTCTAAAATGCAGATTTACCCAGTGGCAGCCTTTGTTCAGGTTGTGATAATTTTCTCTAAATGATTTAGGAGAGAGAATTGGAAAAACATAAGATCAACTATTTTAAAATGAGCAACTCTGTAGTGTTTGGTGCACATTGTGTAACCTACACTTCTATTTAGTTCTCAAATCATGTCCACCATTCCAAAGGAAAACTTTTATACACATCAAGGGTTTCCCTAGTCCCATCTTCCACAGCCCTAATAACCGCTGATTTATTTTCTCTCTTTGGAGTTATCTATCCTGGACTTTCCATTTGAATGAATTCATACAGTATGTTACCTTTGGAGTTTGATTTCTTTTATTCAACATAAAGTGTTTCAGATTCATCCACATTCTGGTTTGAAGGAGTTCTCTGTTTACTTGGCTGAATATTGTTTCATTGCATGGAAAACCACACCTTGCCCATTTATTTGTATCTGCCTTGTGGCTGTTGTCAAAAATGTTGCCCTGAACAACCCTGTTTTTCTCTTCCATTCTTCTTTGTATTTAGGAAATACATTGTTTGGTCTTACGAAAATCTAATGTTAACTAAAATTCTCTTTCTGAATCTTAAAAGTAAGACATCCAGATTAGGACAATTGTAAAGTAAATCCCAAACTCAGGGGATTTCTGATGACTAATATTATGTATTAACCCAAGTCAGCCATAGGGTGCAGACATTTCTTCAGTACCTATGAGGGTGTTTGGATGAATCATAGTCAGTAGACTAGATGCAGAAGATTGCCCTGACTTGGGTGGATGAGTGCCATCCAATTAGATGAATGCCTGAATAGAAAAAATGCCTGACTATCCCCTCAACAGAACAGGATTCCTCCTGTCTGGTGGCTTCTAAGCTTACATTGTAGCTTTGCTCTTTTCCGTGGCACTAAACTAAAATGTTGGGGTTTGTTGGGGCTTCTGGCTTTCATATGGGACTTATGGCATTAGATCTATTCCTATATCAGCGACTCACCCTGCAGCTCTTGAGACATGCTTGACTCCATAATTGTTTGAGAAATTCTAAGAATAAATCAATTTATCCACAGTCATCAATATCGTTTACCTGTTGGCCCACCTAATTTTAGTTTCATATCTTTTGTTCTATGATAAAACCCTCTGACAAAAGCAACTTAAGGGAGAAAAGGCTTATTTGATTGGCAATTTCAGATTACAGTCTGTTGTAATATGCCCTGGGACCTCAGAACAACTCATGCCATGTTAGAGGCAAAAGTCTGAACTTAAAACCCAGCATGTAGGCCCTCAGTACCTATCAAAATGTGAACAAAGACCTAGTCTATCAAAGACCCAGTCCATAGTTCCAGGAATGTCCCTAAATGTACTAACTTTGCTTTTTGGCTTCTGTAGTTCTGATTCTTGGTAACTTAGTTGTGACAAACAGGAGGTAGCATTTGTGCATAAAAGACAAAGGACTATAATGCCCAGGCCTGCATGATTTGGTAAAGTTTCCCTTGTGACTATTGGCTAGCAGTAAAGACTTTCATTTTTGGCTTTAAGAGTGTCTGTGTGGTGGTCTCTGGTGGGCTTACCTTGAAACACATCATCTAGGAAAGTCAAAGTGTATTTGAAGAAGTTGGGTCTATTCTATCTATAGTCAAGAGCAGAAAGCAACACGTTAATGTGTCATGCTAGTGCTTAGCTTGCTTTCTCTACTCTTGCTCAAACCAGTATCCCCTCCCCAGAGAATGGAGTCACTAATAGTGAGTGGGTCTTCTGAGTTTGATTAATGTGATTAAGATGATCTCCTACAGATACTCCAAATGTCTTCCTAATCTAAATAATCCTTCATTGAGACTTCTTTCCCAAGTGATTCTAGACTGTGTCAAGTGCTGACAATTAAAAGTCACAGCAGGGCAGTGGTGGCGCATGCCTTTAATCCCAGCACTCTGGAGGTAGAGGCAGGTGGATTTCTGAGTTCAAGGCCAGCCTGGTCTATAGGGTGAGTTCCAGGACAGCCAGGGCTACACAGAGAAACCCTGTCTTGAAAACCAAAAAAAAAAAAAAAAGTTACTGTCACTATCTATCTATCAAACCATTTATCATCTATTAACCTATCTTCTATTGTCTGTTGCCTATCTCTCTGTCATCTATAACTTATGTAGGTGTAGACAACAGACAATGATATACTGTACAAGCTTTGATGTAGATAGACACAGATATACTGTATACAAGCTCCTTCTCCTGAAAACTCTGTCTAATATAGATTTTTATATTGAGTATAGTTTTAGAGAAATAGAAATGAAATTTCTGAATACATATTTGGGTTTCTAGAATTGGCGCTCTGATCTGACTGTATTTCTACAATGTTAATAACCCCATTTCCAATAGGGACTAGTGTGGTTATGATAGTAGGCATAACAGTCCAGTCATATCAGCTAGGGTCTCATCTTTATTTGGAAACAATGTCTGCTTTAAGATATGTTGACTTGCTATGGCTACAGTCATATCAGCTAGGGTCTCGCCTTTATTTGGAAACAATGTCTGCTTTAAGATATGTTGACTTGCTATGGCTAATTTCTATGTGTTCACCTCGATTAGACACCTGATCAGATATTATTCTGAGCATATCTGTGGGACGATTAGATGAGATTAACGCTTCAGTAGGTTGACTGAGTGCAGTAGATGGACCTTTGGAAGTGTGCTTGTGTCTTAACCCATCAATCAAAAAATAACTAGGAAGGAAAGTTATTTTCTGTCTAAAGAATCCCTCTTGTCTGATGGGCTTTAAGCTAAGACATGAGCCTTCTTAGTGATATTGGATGTGGATAGAAATATCACTTCTTCTGGGATTTCTCATCTTCTTTTCCCACCCCTCCTCCTGCCCCTGATCCTCCTGCTCCTCCTCCTGCTCCTCCTCCTCTTCCTGCTCCTCCTTCTCCTCCTCCTCTTGATCCTTCTCCTCCTCTTCCTGCTCCTCCTCCTCCGCCTCTTCCTGCTCCTCCTTCTCCTCCTCCTCTTGATCCTTCTCCTCCTCTTCCTGCTCCTCTTCCTCCTGCTCCTCCTGCTCCTTCTCCTCTTTTCCCTGCTCCCCCTCCTGCTCCTCCTTCCATTCCTACCCCCGTTTTCCTATGTGTCCCTTCCTCTTGCTCACCCTCCTGATTTTTCCTCTTCCTCCTCCATTTTGTTTTTATTTTTATTTATGCATTTATTTTTGTCTGTTTGTTGTTTTTTGAGACTAGGACCTACTCTGTTCAGACTGTTCTGGAACTCACAGGCATTTTCCCTTTCATTCTCTCGAATACTAAGATTACAGGTGTGAGCCACCATACCCAGCATCTCTCTGGGACTTGAGCTTGTTGACCCTGGACCAAGAACTGCACCATTGGCTCTCTTGTGTCTCTCACCTGCTGACTTATCTTAAATCTAAG
>JADRCH010000051.1:13029121-13045267 GCA_019843965.1 Rhynchomys soricoides
TGATGTACAGAAATCTAAGTGTCGTCTGCAAAGAAAGCTATAGCCATAATGCTTAGATAACCCTGCAGGCCATTGCGGAGGCAAGGCCTAGGAAAGATGCCCTGAGGGGATCAGGGAAACCCACTGAACACGCACCAGGTTACACAGTGCTATATAAAGGCTTTTGATCTCCCTCTGCCACTTATGTAATAGATAATAATAAGAAATTAATGTTTTTTAGATGATAGAATAGTTCCTTTGCTGACACCCGCATTGTTTCCTGTTGCAAAAGCTCTTTATAGAACAGTGAGAGCTTGTGAAAACTACTTTATGAAATGGAAGGCCATGGTATCGTGTTGCCTGATGTCCTAGCCACAACTAGGGGCCACAGGAAGTAAGGAGGGCTTGGTCTCTGTGACATGGAGCAATCAATGGCTCTCAGCTAAAGAAGCACAAGTAGTTCAGCAAAGCCACATAAGCATGAGGATCTCAGTTCAAGTTCACGAACCCACCTGCAAATTTGGGCATTGTGGAACAAACTTGTAATCTCAGCATTGGAGAGGCAGTGACAGGTGAATCCCTGAAGCTTACTAGCTAGTCCTCCTATCATAGTGCTAACGAAAGGCCCTGTCTCAAATAAGGTGGATGGCATTCCTGAGAAATGGCACACACACACACACACACACACACACACACACACACACACACAAGTATCCTCAGGCTTGCTGTGCTTGCTTGAACTTGCCTTCTGTTAGTAGCTTGTTCTTTGCTTGAGCTCTGAACATTTCATACTGGTCCTCCCGGTAGAGAGGGGCAGAGGGCAGAGAATGCAGTCAGGCATGGTAGCAAAATGGGCTACAGTCAGCCCCCTAACCTTTTTCTTTCCCAAGTGTCTGCTGTGGGACTACCAAAATGTAAATATCTGATGCTTGACAACTTAGGAAAAAGAGAAAAACAAAGTTCCACAACTTACTTACATCAGGGAGGTCAGTGGAAAACGTGGTCCTGGTCTCTCTCCTGCACGTGCCTTTGTGTGGGATCTGGGAAATAATGGGCATGCTCCTTCTTTATGACCGGGGGAGGGCAGCCTCTTAGAGTCCAACCCTCTCTAACACCACACAAGTAGTGAAAAGCTAAGATTTCTCAGCCGAGGCAGAGCACCAAAGGACATTTGATGCCTGTCTTATTCAAGTCACCAATAATCTGTCTTGCATCACCCACTTTGGCTAGAATTGGCTAATAGGCCACATGTTTCTGCTGAAGGCTGGTATATAAGCAATGACCCTGCAAGCTGACTTCCTGAACTGAGGCAGGGAGCAGCCGGCATGGGGCACGCTGGGCGCCAGTTCCAAGCCCTGCTCTGGAAGAACTGGCTTTGCAGACTCCGACACCCAGTAAGTGTTCTGTATTTTCAGAGGGCTTTGGGAGGGAGGACTGGGGTAGGGATCAGGGTCTGATCTGGAATATCCTGATTCTTAGAAGGTGCAAAATCCACAGAGGAGCAGGACTGCTGGGTAATTTTCCATCAGAACCTACTCTGTGGGCCAATGTTGCTGAACTCTCATGGAGATTCTATTGCCGAATTGAATCTTATCAGAGAAGAGCTTATTTAGAAATAAAGTGACAAACAGAGTGGGAAGAATTGGCATGTGGGGCATTTGTTATAAAAAACTGACAGGCTTAAGGAACAAGGCATCAGAAATGTTTAATGCATAAACATGCATAAACATAAAATTATGGATACTAACTCTAAAGCCCAAGGACTAAGCACTTAAATGGGCCTCAAACCACACACTCCTCAGTGTTAGCTTGTGATATCCTCTATTAGCCTTAATTCATGTCTCTATCCCTCCTGTCCTCGGAACTGAATTTAGTCTATAGCAGCTAGGATTTCCTGAACAGATCTGAGTTGTCCAAACCAAACGAATGCTAATATCCCAGTTTAAAAAATCCCCTAAATGTGAATTTTAGTAAAGTATAGTCACAAGCAAGAGTCCTTTATTCCTGATGCCTTGGAGTAAGGCTTAGCAGTTGAGATGTCCCCTTAGGCAGTGGGCCTGCCTGTCATGACAACTCAATTTCATTTGGCTCACTCCCTCAGCAGAGCTTCTTTCCACTCTTCTCATGCTAAAGCCAATTTTTAAAGGAGCAGTTCTCTGTCCTGAGTCTTGAGGATCAGAACAATATAGTTGGGAATTTGATTGCACAAAGGTTTTATATCAGAGATGAGCAAGTGAGACACAGGTTTCTGATGAACTATGAATGTGTTCTCTGTGATATGGTTTTCCATTTATGAACAGTAAATTTCATTAACATGTAAGTTTTGGGATCTATACCTATCTTCCCACAAAGCAGTGTTATAGAGGAGGCCAGCTTCTCATGAAGACATTGTTCTTTTCTTTTTGAGTGTGTGAATTCCTTAACTTCAATAGCCTAGTGACTAAGTGACAGGTGGTACCCAGACTCCCCCACTCCTTCGGGGTAGCAAGGCTATTCTTGCGGTGGGGGACCATCCTCAACAGAAATATTCTGCTCGTGCATTTATTTATTTGGTAACTGCTTATTTAAAATGGAGACCTTTGTACCTCATTCTTCCCTGCTTCCTTTCCCTTGTCAGTATTTATCTTCTCTAAGGGTATGCTGCAGAATTACTTGTTTACCACTCGCCTGTGGGTCCTGTGTTAGCGTGTACCACCAAGGAGCGTAGAACATTTTTTTCAGTTGTTTACCACATGTACACAGCTTCTAGAGCAGCACTTGCCACACAAGAGGCGTCCAGAAAACCTTGGCTGAGACAGGTGTGGTGCCACACACCTGGAATTCCAGCACTTTGGAAATAGAGGCAGGAAGATAAAGGAATTTAAGGTGATCTGCTACATAGTGAGTTCAAAGTCAGCTTGAGATATAGGAGGTACTGCCTTAAAAAACCCATGATTATGACAATAGCATACATCTTTAGTTGAATTCGCAAAAGAAGGAATACTGTACCTGCTTACTACATTTATATAGTCTCTACGAGGGGCCACGAGACAAGTGTGAACTGGCTCCAGGGGCTATAATCCGGTCTGAGAAAATCCACCAGATATGTAATTGAATATTATATGACCCCTTTTCAGGGACTACCTCGTACAGACGTCTGTATCCAAATGGGAAATGTTAACTGCACAAAGTCACCTGTTGTGTCTCTGCTTTTCACACAGCAGAGCCTAAAGGGACACAGGAACCCTGTAGAACATGCAGCGTCTTGACATTCTTTACTAGTTGGCTCAGACAATGGTCTTAGCTGGATTCCCTCCCTGTGAGGTGGCCAGAATGGTTAATGTATTTGACATGTTCACAACAGGGCCCCTCAGATGAGTGGGAGCAATTCGTATCACAGCACAGAACGAAAGACACCAGTGCCTTGGACATCTAGGACATGAGCTGTGGGCTTTGAGAGGAGGAAAGGCTAGGGAGAGCTCTAGGTTACCAGCTTGCAGTGACAGTCAGAGCAGAACCTCAGAGGCAATGTATTCAGGTCTTTTAATCAGTTGCAGTGGAAACATTGAGGGCAGGCCCCTCTGGGTGAATGCCTTCAAACTGACCTAGATTTTCTAGCTTCCTGTTTTCCAATGATGATCTGTAAATTCTTATTTTTGCACTATGGAACTAGAACATCAGCACAGATAGGGACAATCAATCTAAGTGAAGAAACAGTTCCAAATACATGTTTATTCAGTGTATTCAGTTTATTATTTGTATAATAAAGGAAGCTTGTCTATTTTTCACACACTTAAAAACTTATCTGGTTATTTTATAATCATAGATCCTTTATTTAAGGTTTTTATGTTTTTGTTGTTGTTGTTTTGCACTTTGTTTTTGGCTTCTCTACATAGCCCTGGCTGTCCTGGAACTGACTATGTAGACAAGGCCAACCTTGAACTCACAGTGATCCACCTGCCTCTGCATCCCAAGGTGCTGAGACTAAAGGTGTGCACAAGTCTTTTATCTTTAAATTATGTGTATTTGTCCGTGGATATGTACATATGAATGTTGGCCTAAAGAGGATATCAGGTCTTCTGGAGTCAGACAGTTGTGAGCCAAAATTTGGGGGTTCTGGGAACTAAAATGGGTTCACTGGAAGAGCAATATAGACTTTTAATAACTGAGTCATCTCTCTAGCCCCCATTGTTCCTTTAAAAAGAATTCTGTTATGAATATTTTAGAAAAAAAAAACCAAGATAATAATGTTCATCTTCATTGACAGCTGAGATTCTACTACTCTTGAATCATTGTTTATCAGAAGTCTAATTTTATGTTTAAAGCCACTCATTTTATTATTCTTGAACTTCATTTATTGCACAAGGATAAGAAGAAGGAACAGCTTTAAATCCCATGAAATTCCACTGTGATGATTCATATGCTTGCTTTCATGGCATATATAGTATACGTATTTGCTTGCTAATGTCGTAGGCTTTCCTTTTCTCTTTAAGCACAGAAGCCTAACATTTTAAAAGCTGATGTATGGTCTTTCTATCCAATGGCTTTATTGCATAATAATTCATTATTGGATGCACATAATGTATTTGACTACTTCCTTGATGCATGAAGGTACATCTTTTGTGTGTGTATGTATTTGTGTCCATTTGTGGTATGTGTGTGTGTGTGTGTGTGTGTGTGTGTGTGTGAGAGAGAGAGAGAGAGAGAGAGAGAGAGAGAGAGAGAGAGAGAGAGAGAGAGATTAGTGTATTTGTATTGCTCCCCACCACAGGTTTTGAGACAAAGTCTCAAATCTGGAGCTCATTGATTCAGCTGGAGCTCATTGATTCAGCTGGACTAGTTTGCTGTCAAGCTCCAGAGGTCCTCCTATTTGTATCTGTGTTAGGATCATAGGTGTGAGCCACCTTGCAGTTTTTCCCCCTTTATTAAGTGGATTCTGGGGATCCAGACTCAGGTTTTAATGTTTGCACAGAAAGCACATTGCCAACTGATTAATCTCTTCAGCCCCATGTTCATCACCTTGGAAATGTTGTTCTTCGATTAGCTTCCTGGAGCAGACTTCCTAGACCTGTTGACTGTGGGCATGTTGGTGGACGTAGAATGCCATCCTCAGATATCCATAGATATATTGTGACCAAGCTCATCAACACTCCTGTATCCAGGATCTATGAGCCAGGGGTTTATGCATAAAGTTATATATTTATATTTTATTTGTCTTAACTATACAACATTACTTATTACTTTAAAAATGAAATAAGTATACTGTTAGCCAAGTGGGGTGGTTAACCATGATTGTCAACTTGATAGAATTTAGAATCACCATGGAATCTAACCTCTGGGCATATTTGTGAGAGGTAATCTAGATTAAGATAACTAAAATGGACAGACATCCCAAATGCTTGGTTCCATAGACTGGGGTCTTGGACTAAATAAGGAGAAAGTTTAAGAAATGGGTATAAGCATTCATCACTCTCTACTTCCTGACTGTGGTTGCATTGTGACTAGCTGTCTCCTGCTCCTTCTCTACCTTTCCTGGCACTGTGGTCTATATGTCCCCGAAACTGTAAGCCGAAATGCTTTTTAAAATTTCTTTTGTCAAGTATTTTGTCATAGCAATGAGGCAAGTAACTAATTCACTAAATGTTGCTTCTTGGTAGTGTCATAACTCCTCTTCCTCCTCCTCCTCCTCCTCCTCCTCCTCCTCCTCCTCCTCCTCCTCCTCCTCCTCTTCCCCTCTGCTTTGATATAGTTTAGAGTAGCTAAATCCACCCTGTTTACTGTGGGTGATAGCACTGACCAACCTGACCCTTGATCTTTTTGGGAGTCACTGCTGTCAGATCCCATGCATCTTGATTCCTGTTCTTAATGGTGACTGCTGACCTCTCTTCTTTTGCCCACATGGAGGAGATTCCCCATCATTTATCAGTTAATGAAAGCTAACACAGCTCTTTGAGTTTGGTCACTTTTGTTGAAGACATTGGTTAGTAATCAGGATTGAAGTGCCGTGTGGTATACATGGGGAGCACGTTGGGTTCTTGAATGTTCTTTAATCTCAGGGGGAGGAGGCTTGTTCTATAGGAGGTGCTATGAGTCTTTATGGCAGCTTTAGGTGAAGAAGACTGTGGAAAGTTGCTAGGTCATTGTAAGCATGCTATTGAAGGGGATTGTGAGACCCTGATCTTTTATTTTTCTTTGTTTCCTGGCTTATGATTCTATGAGTGGCTTTTCTCCACCACAAATTCCTTCCACTGTGTGTGGTGTCACTACAGGCCTGAAGCAACAGGGCCAACTGACCATAGACCAAAAACTCTATGACTGTGGGCCAAATTAACTTTTTCCTTTGTAACATAATTATAGCAGTTACTTTGTTATTGTAACAGAGGCTGACTAATATAGGAATTGTGGTTCTAAATACAGTTAATTGTCAACTACAGGCAATATAGGAGAAAACCATATTGTAAATGTCCTTAGCTCTGTACTCTTCAATACAGAAGCCCATGACACACATTCAGGACTCCAGACCCTTCTTACACATAATTCTCAGTGTTGATGGTTTAAAAGGCCATCGTGATACAACAGCTACTTTGCTATGTGCAGACAGAGATATGGTACCCTTTCCATGTTCCTCTTTCAGGCATGGCTTGGAAGAAGTCCATGAGGATGTCAGAGTGCTAATATAGCAGCTTCTATGCTCAACACATGGTCAAGTTCGAATCTGCTTTCATTAGAGAGCTCTGTTAGCCCAGCCCAAGCAGGTTGAATCTCAGCCTGTGCCTCTAACTCAGAATCATCTACTTTCAGGTCTAACTCCCAAAACATTCTTATAAAATGTTCTTCCTTTAATAAGGAAGGAAACACATTTTCAGGTTTCATTCCCTTAAACCTCTGACATTTTATGTGTGTGTATCTGTGGTTTTGTCGTGTGTGTGTGTGTGTGTGTGTGTGTGTGTGTGTGTGTATGTATAAAGAATCTTGAGATTTTCATCTATCCCTGAGTTCTGTGATGCTTGAACTTGACGTGGTATGAAGTATAACTTCCTTTTGAAAAAAACTAAAAAAACAAAAAAACACAAAACCTTGCTGGCCTCAATTCTGCATTGTTTCTGAAACTGAAAACAATCACAAATACAAAGCCCAGAGGTGGAGCAGCTCATTTTTTTTTTTTTTTGGACATTATCTTAGAGGCCCACTCTATTCTTTACTACTTTTTGTATAGTTAGAAGTTATAATTCAATGGTTTCCTGCCAAATCTATTTGACTTAAGGTTCTGTTAGCAGAAACCAGGGGGTTCATTGGTCAACTGTCTAAACTCTTACCTTGATTAAAAAAAAAAAATACAACTCTTGATCTTGAAAGACCATCCCTGACAAGATGCTACCATTGTGAATCTTTTAAAAATCTTGAAATACCTTGTTAGTGGAAAGTACGTCAAAGGTTCAAATGTTCAAGCATAATATTAGCAGACCTTGTTTATGCCTCAAGCGAACTGACCTATAAGTGGCTGAAGTGAATAATACCATCTAAGTGTCACCCATGCGATATTACCATGGAAACCAGTGTTCTCTGGATTAGGAGTCTTGCTGCACCTTGGTGCCTGGTAAGATATTTCTCATCAAGAGAGGTTTTCCAGAAGAGAACCTCTCATCTCACTGCAGGGCAGTTAGTCTATATCTGTGCTTACCCACAGGGTATGTATGAGGGTGCTTTGACAAAATACTGCACACAAAATACTGCATTGGGAAGAGAATGTGTTGCTTCCCAATGGGAGGCTGGAGGCCCAAGGTTGAGGATGGCAGGCTAGCCTCTTTGAAAAGTAATGAACACATGTTCTTCCCCTGTCTGTTTGCATCTCTGTGTATCCAGAGTTCTTGCTCAGAAGGATAAGGCATGCCACATGGACCAGCCTCATTCTACCCCAGTATGATTCTCCTCTAACAAACTATGCCCAATGATCCCATTTCCAAGTGAAATCACTGTGGAGTGCTGGGGGGAGGGTTAAGGACTTCACCCTAGGAGCAGCAAAGGACAAGTGCAGCCTCAGTTGTAGATTGCCTGGGGCTGGCCTTACATCTTTAGTAGTACAACTGCTACCTCAGGAGATAAAGCCATACCCTGGGTGTTTAGGACATTGAAATAGCACACCTTAATCCCCAAGTACCACCATTCCAGGTGGAGAAAGGCTCTGCTTAACTCACTTGAGTCGAAGAAAAGATGCTTGATGTTCACAGTTCAACTTCTATCCGGAAATGGTGGCACATCCACTGCATAGTGAGTTCAAGGACAGTCTGTGTTGAACGAGAATCTGTCTCAAAATTCAAATAAAAAACAAAGACCATTGCTTCTTTAAGAATCTGTTTGAATCTCCAGTCATCATAAACTGCAACACCCTCAGGGTTTCCCAATGGATGGGGTGGCAAGAGAGGTCCCCTGGTTCAAATTCTTGCTAACTTTTGGTGACAGTATCATAAAGTTTAAAGGTGAACAACCATGACCTAGTAGTCTGACTTGTAGCAGAATATCTGTGTTGTGTTGGAATGGACATACTGGGCAAAGCTGCTGAGTTTCCTGGTCACCGATAAGCCCTGAAGACTCACATGGCTGTTCTCACAGTTTCAACAAAAGTCCTAGGTATCCGTTGGCTTTGTCTGGCTCTCAGAATCCTCTCATGAAAAGACCTGGGCTGTGTGACTTGGGTACATGACCAGTGATCTGACCCTGCTCAGATCTTTCTGATGGTTTCTCTAGCACTGTCCGGGAGTTGGCATAGATGTTGATTAGCTGAGTTTTGTTTAGGTCATAATAACTATTAGATCAATGGTCAGTCGTACTCTCTGGGACATACTTGTAGTTACCAGAGTTCACTTATGAGCACAGATGTTCTCCAGGCTCAACCCATTCTCATGGCCTAGTCAGTCAGTCATAAGTGCTAAATGGCTACTTGCTGACAGCTCTTAGATCTTTCTGCTTTGTCTCCCAGTGGCCAGCCACCCTAGAAGAGCTCCAGATGTAGGCACTGCTGAACCGAGCAGGTGAGAGATGAGGGGTCCCCAGAGCAGTGCACTTGCCTTTGCACTATTTCTCATGGAGACCTTGTTCATTTTCCATAATTAAGCTCCCTAGACAGCCAGCTACATTCATATCTGGATGCCTTGTGATAGTCTGAAGTTCTGACTGAATTCTTTTTACACATTTGGGGCAATAATTTGGTGCCCATGTAATAGACAGGAAGACTAAAAAAGTACTTGCAGGCTTCTGCTGTGGCCTTAGGTTGTCTTCTCTGTATATATACACCTGTTCTTGACCCTGAGGAGGAAACTGCTGGGTCACTCTGAGGCTACTGCAGGTCATCTGGGTATGTCTCAATGACCTGAGAAAAGCAGCATAGAAATCTAATTACCGAGAAGCAAACATGCTTTGTGGATTTAAAGCTCAGAGCAGGTATGCATTGAGCTTGCTTTTCTTCTACTCATAATCAAGGGATCACAGGGGCCCCTTCAATTCTGATTGATCTTAATTTCCTGCTAATCTGGCTTTGTTTTCCTCCCATCTACTTTCTCAAAACATAGGTAAATTCCCAAGCTAGGAGGTAGAAAAGAAAAAAGTCTTTGAAGGACAGTGAGGGATGCCTGTAGGAAGAAAGGGCTCAGGTAGTTTGGGTCCCCTTGTAGTGTCCTTTGGGTCCTGTCTATGACCCTAGGGTAAGAACCTGCAGCCTTCCAAAGGAAAGCAAAATGGCTGCTTTGCAAATACTAGGCATTTGAATTTATTACTTCCCCATTTGTTGTTTGCCAGGGAAAAAAGAAATGAAACAAACACTCCACTGCTCTATGACATTCTTATTGAAATTGTCACCAACACCTTGGGGAAAAAATGCAAAGATCACCCAAGGCTAGGTCTGTTTTATGTAGGATGGCAGCTTCTCTAGAACAAAACAATGGCCACTTGAGTGCAAGGGATTTCCTTGCTGTAATTGTGGATTTTTGGAGTGGATAGGCCCATTTTTGTTGTTGCATTGAGAATGAATCTCACCATGTAACCCAGGCTGGCCACATTCATGATTCTCTAGCCTCAATTCTCCTAATGCTCCCTGGCTAGGTCTAGAGTTTGTATGGGTCTGGCTATGGTTTTCCTATACCAGGCACCCAGGACTGTCTCAGGATATGTAGCAAAAGTGTCTGAATTTTCCACTTTAGGCTAGAGTCTGGAGCTCTGGAGACAGATAGACCTGTATGTAGTGGTGCTCATGTGTCAGGAGAGCTAGCACTCCTTAGAGATGAGAGGGAAGAGGCAGAAGTCAATGAGCATAGTCATGGAGTTAGGGAGTTATAGCTGAGTATGGCTCAAAGGAGCTGCTGCAAAAGGCCTGAGGTAGAAGCCATGTCATGAGCAAGAAGGTAGATGCATATAGTCAGTATAACAAAAGTTATATTTTCTTATGTGGAGGGTCATCACACAACAGTCACACTCTAAATTCCTGACTACCGTACTAAGCCTGTCTCCCGAAGGCTGCTCACCTGGGCAACATATCTTAGCTGAAGGCCAGGTCCAGACTCTGATAGTGAAAGAAATGCCTTTCCTCCCCTCTTCCCCTCTCCAGAGATAGGGCCACCTAGCTTGCAGATATTTCCTGTGGGACATGAGAAAGGGGCATTCCTCCCCTCCTCCCCTCTCTAGAGACAAAGCCAACTGGCCAGCAGATATTCTCTGTCAACATAGGCTCTCCCAAACAACAATGGCCCTGGGGTAAAGAATAACCACAGTGACAACTCACTAAGAATTCCCTAATTATGTGAAAGGTCAACAACCAACTCAGGCTGTGACCAGAATTTGCCTCAAGAATGTATAAAAAGTATGAGCTTTGGGAGTTGGGGGTCACCCCTGTCTCGTGTGCAGGACGACCCCAATGCATTGGAAATAATATACCTCTTGCTGATTGCATCGATCTCGATTTCCGTGTCTTTGCGAGGGGGAACTACCGGTAGTTGCAACCTTCGGGTCCAACAATAGAAGTCTCTGATTTGAGGGTCATAATCCTGGGGGAGACTCTCCAGCCACAGGGCAGATCAAGGTGGTATCTCTTCAGACGTACAGAGCAGAACATTGCTTTTGGTCCCTGTTTTTCTGTCCAGTAGACATCACAGGGTTCTAAGACTGTGTCTGGTTTTCTTGAGTGGGTGATATCACTGGGTTCTGGCTATCAGGTGCAGCCTTGGGTGTAGTAGGGATCCTGACTAAGCTATTTTTATATGTCTAAAAGGCTTTAAAAAAATATCTATGCTCATTACAAGTCTGTTAGTGATTGGTGTTCTCTTTGACTGAAAGCACATCTTTCTGCCCTGGCAGCTGTTACCTGCTCTTCTGTCACGCTACCCAGAGCCATATGGCATCTATGTGTCCTCTCTCCAAGCTCATCATGAACTTTGACTCTGGATCCTCACAGCTCTTTTTCCTTTTCACAGACTCAGGAAGCTGAGGTCAGGGAGAGGGAGGCCGGTTGTTAGCACAGACCAAGGCAAGTAGCAGGGCCTGCATTGAGAGACCTAGGCCTATTTGAAGCTGAGCTCAGGCAGGCCCTTCCTGCGCTTTTTAGTAAACAGCACTGACTGAACTCTTACAGAGTTTTTCTGAGAAGACTCAAGTGAGTCAGGTAGGACAGGATTCCCCCAAGCAATCAGAGCAGGGAGACTCTTAGACATACCAGGGTTAAAGATGGTGGTATCCACACAATGAGGTGTCAGCAGCTACTGGTAGCATCAGTACAGCACAGCTTTACATGTGATCTCTACCATAGCCTTGAACTCTGTATCCAGAGCACACATTGGCATGTGCCATGAGAACTTATAAAACGTTCTGTTGTGAAGAGGTATTCTTGTTTCTAGGGGTATCTGGATATTCTAGAATGTCACACACACACACACACACACACACACTCACACACACACACACACACAAATATGTGGTTCCAGCTTCTGCCTCTCAGAGAGGACTGGGCAAAGTTCAGAATGGGTGGGGTCCATAGCCCTCCTCTTCCCTTGAGAGAGTTAGATGCCACTGCTTGCCCGGCTAGAATGTGGAAGCAGAGCCAAGAACAAATGCTGTGGTTCCATATTGTCCACTCTCCTTCTCAGGGTGTCCAGATCCCACTGCACACTGGGCTGAAAGGGTGGAGCAGAGAATCTAGAGTGGGAAGCATCCCAGTCTGGTTAGGAGCAAGCATATATAGGGGAGAAGGCCTTCTCTGAGAATCTTAGTGTTATAGCTTTGTTAGACAAAGGCCTTCTCCGACGATCTTTAAAGAAGCAGCTCTCTAAGATGATCTTGCATTGTTCATATTTCTTTGTTTGAAGTGGGTTTGAATGCATGCACTTTATTGGGGTGAACCAAGGGTTATATAGTTTTGGGGAAGGAGTGAGAGCAAGCTACTGTATGGGGAAGAATTCTAGGTGCTGTGCCACATGATTGACCACCTGTGACTACCTGGTTGGGGGTCTCTGGGTTATCCACTCTGAGGCAGGGGCAGAAATGGAGAGGGAGCTAGTTCTACTCTTGCTGGTCTCAAGTTTTGAGATTTCCAAGGTTTTAACATGCTCTACTTCACCAGTTCTGTGCCAGTTCTTCTTGTGACATAGTTCATGTTTTTCAAAGAATAATATCTATTATATTTTGTATATGTAAAAATTTATATCAAATATACATGTATGTCATATATATTTTAAGATTATTTACTTTTAGTATTTTAATTCCATGTATGTATATATGTATGTATGTATGTGTATTTGTGTGTGTGTACATATGTGCATGTGAGTGCAATGCCCCCAGACACCAGAAGAGGGCATCAGGTTCCTAAAACTGGAGTTATTGGTGATTGTAAACCACCTGACACAGGTCCTAGGAACCAGACTCAGGCCCTCGAAGAGCAGTAAGTGCTCTTATCCACTGAGCCATCTCTAGTCCTTTGATACATGCCATGTCAAATATTACCTAGATGATAGGCATGCTTTCAGTAACCTTACTGAATAATAACATAGATGAACCAGAAAGGACCTCGCGTTAACTTTCTTTTCTGGGTTGTGTTGCCTGCTGACCCACTTCTTTCTAGCAGGAATGCACAGGTCACATGATGCCAGTCATCATGTCCAATGTTGAATTCTTGCTGCTCTATGTGCTTCATGCTTGCTATTTATTCCATCTACAGTGGTCTAATATGGTTTACTTAGTTTTCCATTTTGAGAGGTTTGTACAAGGATGGGTTTTGGTCCAGATCTACTTTCATTTACATGAAAGGTCTGCCAACATCTTTTCCAGTCTGGCAGTTGCATATATGTATTTCTCTGTTTTTTTTTTGTTGTTGTTGTTGTTGTTTGGTTGGTTGGTTGGTTTTTTGTTGTTGTTTTTTTGTTTTTAGAGAGGAAAGGTTTATTTTGGTTCATGAATTTAGAGGTTTCAGTCCGTGGTTGCTGAACCCACTGCAGTGCACCATGATAGGGAGGGTACAGTACAGAAGGGCTGGTTACCTCACGGTAGGCACAAGGCATATGGAAGGTTGAAAGGAAATGGGGACAAGATACCTTTAAAAGAATACTCAATGGCCTTTCTCCAGATATGTCTCACCTCCTAAAGTGTCTAAATTATTCTAAAATAAAATAGCAGCTGGGAACCAAGCCACAACTGTGCGAGGAGCATTTAAATCTGTTCTTAAGTTTTTCTATCCTGATTTGTTAAATCAGATTTTTGGATACCATCCATTTCTCCAGGCTCTTCCTCCTATCTTTGATGGGACTCAGCTATGTCAGAAAAGGTGTTACCTACATGTAGTAGCTCACACTTCTCAACTCTGGCTGCATTAATGGAGGGTTTAAAAATGCTTCACTGAATCCGGGCAGTGGTGGCACATGCCTTTAACCCCAGCATTTGGGAGGCAGATTTCTGACTTCGAGGCCAGCCTGGTCTACAGAGTGAGTTCCAGGACAACTAGGCCTACATAGAGAAACCCTGTCTCGAAAAACCAAAAAGAAAAAAAAGGAAGAAAAAATGCTTCACTGAAAATAATGTGTCTTATTGATTTGCTAATGAATGGTGATCAGTTTCTCTGTCTACCTACATATCTAGGTCTATCTTCTATCTATCATCTATCTATCATTAATCTATCTATCTATCTATCTATCTATCTATCTATGGAACTATAACAATATTGAAATACTTTTGACAACATTCTAGAACTTTTTGTCTTGTTTCATAGTCAATGTGAGCCCTTGGTCATGGTATACACAGTTGTGATCTGGAGGTAGATGCCTTCCTTTTCTCTAGAACATTCTTAGCAGTGAGCCTCTCCACCCAAGGTACACATAACTTCATCTTTCTGTCCTTTTTAAGTGCATGAGGGAAGAAATTATGTCTTATTAACTTCTTTAATGCTGGAGTCTATAACTCAATCTTTGACTGAGTCAATGCTAAGCAAATGTTCAGTGAATGAATGTCAAAAAAACAAATGATTATTTTTCAATAGAATCCTTTTTTTTTTTAAATGGAAGGAGAAAGACTTCATTCATAAATTTTCCTTTTTCTCAGTTGTCCAACTATCATCAAGGTTTGCAAAGGCTTTTCTTGAGGAAGCAGAGTGGGAGCTCTGAGCTCTTGGGATGTCACAGCTCCTTGCTGTACAGTACCTGCTGTGCTGTACCTGCAGTTGAGGGTGGCTTTTGGTACTGACTTTCTCTTTGCTTATTTGAAATGTGTGAGAGCTAGATTGGCCTTTCTAAAGAAACAACAGCAAAGGCTGCCAAACACTTCTGGATAAGTCCCTATTTCTAAGAGGTTGCCACCAGGAGGCCCTAAACCACCCCAGACAGACACACTAGAACTTCATGTGTACTGCACAAGTCTTTGTTCTCAAAGCCCAGGGTAACAAAGTAATTATGTGCTTTGCTTCAGCTTCTTTGACATTCTAAACTTAGGATGCTTCCCCTTCCTTCAGCCAATGAGATCTTGGGACAAGCTTCTTCCCCAAAGGGGCTTTTTCTTTCTTAAATTCATTGGCAATTTTGTTTTTATCCTTGTGTTTTCCACTGTAACCCAAACCACATTTAGCATGAGCCATTTGGAGGGTTTAAAAATGGCTTTTGGCTCAGTCTGGAGGGTGGTTTGTGCCACTTAGGTGGAATTGACTTGTTTACTCTGCAGGCCTAAGCTTTGTCCAGGATCATCAGGAGTCAGTTCAAAGACACCAGGTAATAGTTAAGTCATGGTTTCCAAAGTGTTAGCCAGCACAGTGAAGCCACATCTTGAGGCTTATGTGCTGCTTAGAAATACCCTAGAATCATGGGAGGAAGCTAAGGATGGGCTTAGTTGTCTTTGTCTTCAAGTACCCTGAACAAATGACTCCTTTCATTTCACAGGCATAGGTGTAATGTGATGTATGCAGAATACCTAGGGGCCCAGACACATTTCAGATTTCTGATACTTTCCAGATTTTGGAAGATTTCCATGTACATCTAATGAGATCCTTGGGGGAAAAAACCAAACCTCCCATCTAAACACAAGTTTTATTTATATTTCATGGACATTTTTACACACACACTGAAGGGAATTTTACACTGTAATATAATAATTTTATACACAGAATAAAGTTTCATGGCATGCGATTTTCTACTGATGATGTCATATCATTGTTGTGAATTTTATGGACTTAGGGGCATTTTGAATCTCCTCCAGTGTTTGCATCAGAGATGTTCAGTTGGTCCACTCATTTTATCATCTATGAAGCAGGGGCTCCATCTATGTTGTTTTCTGTCTCTCTGGTTTGTAAAATGGTGCCTGACATGATACATGCTTTCTACTAAACAAGCAAATGAGTCTGTTAAATTTTTTATTTTAGTAGACTTTCTAAAGAACACAGATGGCGTTTTAATAGGGTTTAATTTTTCTTTCTGTAGTTTAAGGAATGTGTGTCTAAAGACACCAATATGATACTTTCTGTTTCCTTCCACATATTCTTTTTCCCCATTTTCTCTCATTTGGATCCGTATCTTATATGGGAGGGCCCTACCCCAAACCCATCTCCTAATTTAGCTCTCAGGAAGACCAATCATATGTCACAGCTGCTGGATAGCAGGTTCTCCCATTGATCTGTCTGCTGCTGCTCCTCCTCCTCCTCCTCCTCCTCCTCCTCCTCCTCCTCCTCCTCCTCCT
>JADRCH010000051.1:13045277-13059072 GCA_019843965.1 Rhynchomys soricoides
CTCCTCCTCCTCCTCCTCCTCCTCCTCCTCCTCCTCCTCCTCCTCCTTATCCTCCTCCTCCTCCTCCTCCTCCTCCTCCTCCTCCTCCTCCTTGTTCTTGTCCTCATCCTCTTCCTTCTCCTCCTCCTCCTCCTTCTTTTCTAATATGTCGGATTTTCTGATCGGCATGGCTGTTTCTGGACTATCTATGCCCGTCAAAGGGCAGTTTGCCTCTTGTTAATGAACAATATATTGCTTTAATTATCATTACTCTGTACAAGGCTTTGACATGTTAGAAGACAAGATCTTCTGACCTGTTGATGTAAATGATCTTGGATATTTTTGGTCTTTATTCTATTAAATACAGCTGAGAAACAGCTCACTAAGTATGCCAATAGGCAAACCCAAACAAACATACTTGTTGGGTACATATGACTCCCTGGCAGTTCTGTTGTATGGAGCTACAGGTTTACATTGAACCCAGAGGTCAGGACAGAAACGGCATCTGCATGACAATGACCTTTTTACGCATTTGTTATCCATTTAAATACTCTGGTGTCTTTTAATAAAATTAAATATCATGTAAAATTGGACGTAGTTTACTTTTTTTTACATTTTGTCTTGCTCTTTAGCTGTTCTATACTTTTTGTGGATAATTAAATATTTAAAATGTATTTTCTTATGGACTCTTGCTGGAGGTATACTCAATTATTGTGAAGCATATTACACAGAATCTTCTGTACAAGTGAATTTGGAGCTCCCATCCCCTATTTTTGTCCAGTGTACTGTATTAGACTATGAAGTATGCACATACACATTTAGTTTTCACTGGAAGTTGCTGAGGTTTTTCATGTTGAAGTTCTTTTTTGTAGTGGTCCTCTTAGTGTCTTGTAAGTCTTATTTGTGTGGTGTTCAGTGACTCATTTACTATTTACCTGCTGTGTACTTTTCATCTCTAAATAGTACTTGCCTGTGTTTTTGAAAGGAAAGCCTGAAATCCCCGTCTTTCAAATCGTTTAATCTCAGCATTGTTTGAAATCTGAGTACGTGATTTGAAAGCTGCTTTAGTGTGCTCAGCAATGAGATAACCTGGTTTGTTTATCTTACAATTCTCTTTTCTTGTGTTCTTGAGATGTAATTTCCCTGTGACACTATTCTAAATTAACTATCCCTCTCCTAGCAGTCCGAGGAGATGTAATTGCATTTTACTTTCTTGCTGTTGATGAACTGAGTGGTTGGTGACTCTCGTCACCCTGTTGATGAGTGTCTTTCTTGAACTCTTGAGATCTTTTCTTTTTTTCCTTGTTCTCTTTTCTCTGAGAGAGTGTGTATATGTGCATGTGTGGGGGTCTCTGTGGGTGTGCATATGCGTCTGTGTGGGTGTGGACATGTACATAGGGTGTGCATGTGTGTATATGTGTGTGTGTGTGTTGTATTTTCGTGGTGTTGGTGAGTGTGTGTGTGTGTGGTGTGTGTATGTGTGTGTATTATGTATGCATGTGTGCACATGTTTCTCAGTTAAAGTTTCTACTGCTGTGATAAAACACCATGACCAAAAGCTATTTGAGGGTGGGAAGGATTTATTTCATTTTACACTTCCAGGGTACTTCATTGAGGTTAAGTCAGGGAATAACTTAAGGGAGAAACCTGTAAGAAGGAACTGAAGAAGAACCCACAAAGGAATGCTGCTCACTGACTTGCTCCTCATGGTTTTCTCAGTCTTTTTTCTTATACAACCTAGGGCTGTATACTCAGCATGGTGTCGCCCATAGTTGGCTGAACTCTTCTGCACCAACCAGTAACCAAGAAAATGTTTGACTGACTTGCCTATTATAGGCCAATGTTATGGAAGTATTTCCTCAATTGAGAGTTCCTCTTCCCAAATAACTGTAGTTTGTGTCAAGTTGATACAAAATCCCAACCAGAACCAACATGTATGGGTGTATATTTGTCTCCCCCATACTGCCTCAGAGTATGTCTATATTATCTGGAGTATTGTATTTCTATTATCTTTAGATTTACATCTTCTAGATGCTTGAAAAAATTCTTAGACACAATTTTTAAAATAACACATTTTCTGCTTTTTCTTTTTTTTGTAAGTTGTTCCAGCCTGAAGCACTGAAAGCAGAAATGATATTACTGGATTATAAATTGTTGTCATTCTCATACTGGCTATGTGTCACTGTCATGGTTTCATCCTTCACTGGTCATGGTCCCTAAATTATCTGTGTTCTCTAGTTACTGAAAGCACAACACACATGTATGTTTGTTTTCATTCCAGGACGATTTTAGCTAAGTATTGAATATATTTCTATATAATATATATGGCTTTAAAATCCATACGTATTTTTTCTTTGGGCAGTGTAGATACTGGATCAGCAAGATTGCCCAGTGAGTAACGCCACTTGGTGCCATTCCCAATGATCTGAGTTTGAGTCTCAGAACCTACATAGTAGAAGGAGAGAACAGAATCCTGCAAGTTCCCCTCTGACCTCCACATGCATGCCTTGGCATGTATACCCCCACCCCCGCAACCAATCAACTGATCAAACACACAAACATAAGTATTGTGGTATCGATACATTGGCATTTATATGGAATATTTTGAGGACATGTTCAAGGTTGGCGTGTGCCCAACCTTTCAACTGCTCTTTCCTTGTCTAAATCCTGTAGTTTTCTCCTTTTCTTTCTTCCCTTATCTTTAATGAGTCGTCTGAAGTTCACTAGCCACAGCTCAAGAATGGTTAATTTTCCAAAGCACAGCACAAAATTGCTCTTTTAATCTTCAGATGAAGTCTTCTATAGCTTTGGCCATTTCGGGGTTCCATTTTTAAAATTCTTTCCCTCAGAGATGCGAATTTCTGCAAAGTCTTTTCTTCTTTCTGTCTGAAAATTTTTGCCTTTAAAATACTTTATAAGATCACTATTGTTAACTCCAACTTTCCGTGATCGAGGATTCATGTGTAACTAGTGTCTGTTTTTGTTGTTGTTGTGATTTTCAAATCTGTGCAGTTTCTTTTCTTCTCTTTGTTGAACCTGGTAAGTTGATACACTCTAAGGACCGTGACTCACACTTTGGCAGCTTAGCTAGGGGACTGTATTTGTTCTTGACTCTTCACTGATCTTCTTTTCTAAATGCTTTTATTTTTATTATTTTTTATAACAGGAAGTGTACTGGAAATGATGGTAGAGTTGAAGAGGAAGCTCATCTAAGATAGATGGAAGAAAATCTTTATTACATTAATTGGGCTCTGGGTTCGCTTGTGAATTTTGTTAAATATTTTATACTGTGTTCACTCCATTCATTTGGAGAAGTTTCTGTCCTGTTGAGACTAATCATTTTGTAGATTTTTATATTATTATTATTGTTATTATTACTACTATTATAGGGATCAGGCAAAGACAAATTTTCCTGTTTCCTCTAACTCAGTGGTTCTCAACCTTCTTGATGCTGTACCCCTTTAATACAGTCCCTTATGTTGTGGTGACCCCAACCATAAAATTATTTCATTACTACTTTATAACTAATTTTGCTACTTTTATGATTGTAACATAAATATCTGATATGTCGCATATCTTATATGTGACTCCCCAAGGGGTCACAACCCACAGGTTGAGAATTGCTGCTCTAACTTTTCTTTCTACCCTCCTCCTTAGTTTGTCTGAAGGAAGAAATTCTCTCCATATTTTTTATCCTGATCCTCTACGCATGCTCAGACTGTTAGGGTCTCCTGAATTCTCTCCTATCCGAGCTGTGCTGAAAGCAAAGGAGAAATATCTATTTGTGCTTGGGATGAGATGTAACAGGAGAATAAAACTGGAGCCCTTACGCCCGTGAAGGTCACAGAGAAGGGCTCTGAAAGTCAGGTGTAAAGGGGACTCTTCACTTTCTCCTGCTGGGAACAGCCTCCGGGGACTTGGCTAAGGAGGTGGCCGGCTTTGCAGATGCTTGCAAAGATGACCTATGCTTTTTCAAGCATTGATTGGTTATTTTTCTTGAGAGCAGAGCTGGTGGCACTGCGCATGCCTTGTGCGTTTGGACACTGATGGGCTTCTTAGAGCAGGTCATCGTGATTTGAAGTGAGAGTCTGAGTCCAGGAGGGAGAGCAGTCTTTCATGACAGGAGACATGCCCATTAGCAGGGATATGATTAAAAATGCTGAGTGAGTTTCTGGGCTAATGACATATGAGAAGAAAATCATGGAAATGTGAGCAGGAGAGACTGCCCCCTGCAGAGAGACAGCCTCATGAAAGGAACTGATTCACGGGTGCACAGAGGACAGTAACGCAGCAGAATTTAGCGTCTCTGGATGCTATCCTCTGGGGATAATTTCAGATTCAGAAGAGTAGAAAGTTCTTCCTACTTGCACTTTTCAAAAGGGCAATTGATCAGCTTGTAAATTAAAAAATTCCAGAAGTAGCATTCTTTTGGGTTTAATTGGATTTCCTTTTGAATTTTAAAATCTTCAAAGGGTCTTCTCAAAGGGATGGGAAATTATAATACTTGCAGTGATTTTCATTTACGACTACAAATTTGTCATTGGTTAAGACTACATTGATAATGTTTGTGGTCATGGCTGACAGAATTTATTTGGCAAAATTCCTTAAATTTCATTTTGTTTGCATCTAGGAAAGACAGTAAAGATACTAATTTTTTAATTGATAAGTTACATGCATGAAAGATTTAAGTAATAAAAAAGCAAGGAAGATGGGCATGCCTATAACCCCAGCTCTTGGGTAGAGTCTGGAAGTCAACATTTCAGGGTTAGCCTTAAACACGTAGTGAGTGTGAAGCAAGCCTGGACTATCTGAGATCCCATCTCAAACAAAAAGCAAAACAAAAAAGGCAAATGAAATAGAGAGAAAATATCAGGACCACCTAAAGCCAAGAGAGGGTTAAATTCTTTAATCAAAAACCGAAAAATGATGATTTACAAGGTAGTTAAAAAATGACTTAATAGAGAAATTGGAACCTGGAAGAACAGAGCATTAGTAGTCAAGGAATTGTTAGGTGCTTAAAATCACTGCTTCATCCTAGTAATGAAAGTGAATTACTTTTACACATCAACTTTAGAAAATTATGGCCAAAGTTTAAAGCTGGTCCTAGAGCTGTAGTTCAGAGGTAAAGTGATTATCTAGTATGCAAGAGGCCTTGGGTGGGATCCCAAACACTCCTAGAAAACAACAAAAATTAAGGGAGTTAATCCTGCATGCTGTAGAGGTGAGATGGGACAGAGTGGGGAATCAGGCTTCACTCTCAATGAGAGAGCTACAGTTTTGTCTACTCAGACTCAAATCCAGAATCCAATTCAAGTGGACTTTTGCTCATGGATTAAACTTAGCCATGTTCTCTCACAAGTCAGCTGGAGACGTAAGAAAGCCCATGGTATCTTGGCCACCAAGCAGAAGGTCAGGCATATTTCTGTAAGTAGGTGATTGGTTAAATAACCTGACATTAGAGGATTAATTAGTATTTTTTAAAAAGAGGCAGATCTTTCAATGCTGATATGAAAACTTGTCTCTGAAAGCCTTATACTTATGTAATACACATATACATGTATATTGACATGAATTAAGAAACCCAAGGTCATTTACCATTTGGGACAATAATTATATTCCAGTTTACTTTGGAAATTTTATACCCATTCAAGTATTTACTTATTTATAATATCAACTACTACATTGTTTTATTAGTGTTTAATCTTGAATGTTTTTGCTTTATAATTTTGTTTTTAAAAACTAGCCACTTGTGGACAAGAGAGAGATGCCCTCCTCCCTTCCTTTAACCCTTGACGTCTGTGGCAGGCTGAAGAGTTAGCCGTAGGGTCATGAGAGTGGGAGAATTGGCCATGTCACTCACCAGCTACAAACACTTGGGAGAGCGGGCCCTGTAACTTGCCTGAATGACAGGGTAGAGCTGGCTTGTGAGTGGTGGGGCTAGGGTTTTGCTGGTGAGCTGGTTCAGGGGCACGAGAACGCTCAGGCTCAGATCTAAGGCTTTGAATTGGCCCACCTGTTCATCTGCTCCATTGATGAACTAATGAGTGTAAGAAGGGACCAATCCTGGTCCTACAGACCCAAAACTACAGGATCTCTATGACACAGGGCAACAACAGGATATCGGTGAGGAGTCTCAGTGAGGTTCCAGTATCAATAGAGTAGCAGAAACCAGAGGCCTTGAACCAGACTAAAGATTCATTGCAATAAACATTTGCAAGCAAGGAAGTATGAGAAAAGGGTATACTGTGTGACACACTGTGGCACACTACAGCTTCCATGAGATTTCTTTTTCTTTATTGTTGGGGATGTTGCAAGGAGGGGAGGGGAGGGGAAGATGAGTGGGATTGGTGTGTATGATGAGAAATTCACAGTTTTTAAAAGCCACTATATACCATTTTTTCTTTTTCTTCTTTTTTGGGGTGGGGAGAGGCGAGGGGATGAATGGGTAGCAGATGGATCTGGGAGGAATGCAAAGTGAGTGTGCTCAGGGTTCATAATGTGAAATTCCCAAACAATCAATAAAAATTTTATGAAAAAAGTGAAAAATGAAAAAATACTGTTTTTTAAAAATGTATATTTAATATGTTATATCTATCCATAAGTACAGAATTCTGCCCTACTCAATGTTCCCTATCCTAACATGCAGTAAATTGTTTTACTGATATATATAAAATGACCAGAACTATGCTATGAATTGCAGCCTCTTAACTCTTTCTTTGGCCACCAGTTTTAATTGCAAGTATCAGCAAGGGTTAGTGTCTATTACTACATGCTATTAGTAACTGGTACACATTAATGGCTTCATGGTAACCCTTCCATACATGTGCCTTTCCCTCTTTGATCATGCTTACAGTCTAGTAGGCTCTTGCCAGTGCTCTGGATCTTTCTCTCTTGTTTAGCTTTAAGTGTTTCAGCCTGAGCTAGCCTGTACAGATCTCTTTTTCTTTATGCCAACATGAGCTATGGAGTTGCAGCAGGGATGTCAGAAGCTTTCTGTCCTCTGCTTCCTGGCTCATGACATACTTCCTTAGAATCGATTTCAAAGGGCTATTTCCTTTCTGCAATTACACCGGGGATTCAGATGCTCTGCTACCTGTGTTCTCCTTGCCGGTTTGAGGGAGCACACTCACCTGCTTACATGGAGATTTGTTCTCTGCCTGCCTGTCACCAACAAGCATGTGGTGTGAGGGAGATGGTAATAGCATGTTGAGAAATAAAGAAGCCAAAGAGACCAGAAGTTCATTTTTAGTTTTCAAGCATTAGCATTTGGAATCTGAAGCCATAAGACACTGTCTTTGGTGTCTGACTGGAGACTTTAGCTTGCTGAGTTTTAGGTTTTTGGTGTGAACCTATCCACTGCCTTACTCATGTTGTGTATTCGATAAGTAAGATGGACTGAAATCAATAAAGATTATTCATAATAACATTGGGCTAAAGCTTATATCTCTTTCTCACATCAGTTCCTTATTCCATATTCAGTTCATTTCTTTTGATTTTGAAAATTTAGGGCCGTGTATGGCTCCGTGGTTATACATTTGTCCAGCACGCATAAGGCCCTGAGTTCAAGTCCTGGCACTGAAAAGATAGTTTAGACTTTCATAATACTGCAGTCCTCTGGGCTGCTCTTTAGAGTGTCCAAAGATTTGACTATAGTAATCTTAGGTTGAGGAGTTTATTCCAGTTTACCCAAAGCAATTCACAGAACAGGTCATTTTAACCCAAAAAGTGTTGTTCTTTAGGAGCATGGGCCTATGGCCCATCTATACTCACTTGTTTGATTATTGTGTAACTAGCAAAGTGAGAATGGGATTCTCAGATGGGGTCAGGGAATGTGATTGAAGACGTGAGAGAAATGAACAGGAGTTGACCTGTTGAAGCACAGGAAATGTGGGTGAAGATTCTAGTCCTTTAACTTTAAAATGACACTTCTGAAATTTAAAACAATCTTGGAAATGGAAAGGAACAGGATCCAGGATAGGTAAGAAAGATGAGGAGGAGACATCATGGACTGGGATCTCATGAACATGAGCAAGGGCTTCTCTCAGCCCCAACTGAACCTGGATCTTGGGGCTTCTTTCAGGCCCAACTGAGCCTAGATCCTGGAGAAAGAGTTTTGAGATCAGGCTGTGCCAAGCCTTCAGTTACTTTGAGTTATGTGCAAGTGACTATGTCCTGCCCCATAGACTCATTTAGAGTACAATGCGGAGATGGGATGACTGCATCTCGTCAGAGGCGAAGAAGACGTCTGTCAGTTGCCACTTACAAGGCACAGTCTGATACATAATTGTTTCTCAACACAGTAAGGTGCCACGCTAGAAATTTGTCAGGGAAAAATCAAGGTTGGAAGAATGTAGGTAGACCACAACAAAACTGTATCAGGAAAACCAGGCTTGAGAACTTCGTGGATGTTCTAGATTGAGAAAAGGGGGAAACTTCCTTTCCTAGACCCTGTAAAGAGGAGGGCACACAAGCCATGCCAGCCCCACCAACCTGTCAAACCTGACCACCCGGTGTTTGTGTCAAGAGACTGTCCTAGGGTCTTCAGCATGGTTTAGTCCCTGATGTTCATGTGTCCTGCTTCAGTTGCAGTCCATCTGTCTACTGGCTCATCTGTCCTGTTTGGACCCACTCTTGCCTCTCTTTTCTACATCTCCAATATCCTGTACCTTGCACTATTGTGGCTCAGCTCTGACTCTGGAGTCTGCCCCAAAGGGGGCAGCTGCAGTGAGGACTTCGGGCACACACACCCGCCTCCTTTCTTATGCTAGACCCCATGGGGACTTTTCCCATCCCTATCAGATTCTACCTTAAGCCTCTTTGAAAGTTTTTGGACTTGGTTGGGACTTACAGCTCTTCTGTAGCCATTCTGTAATACGCATAGAGATATATTTACTGCATAATGTGTAATGCATGATCCAATATTAATTTTGGTAATTTAGATAGGAATAAAGGAACTGGTGCTTGCCTTGGACAGCTACCAAGGAGGGTGTTTTTGTTTTGTTTTGTTTTGAGGTTTTTTTTTTTTTTTTTGCATATTGTTGTCAATGAAACCATTGTACCTTGTGAATTTGTTGTTATTCAATATGTTCTGACACTGTGTTCATCTATGTTTCTGACAAGCATGCTCACAACCCAGATAGGGCCAACAACGACTTTCTATGAAAGTAGCCTGACCTGGCTGCCCACTGTCCTTCAAATGGTGGGATAATTATAGTTCTTAGACACTTACTCAGCATTTTGTCTTGTGTGTTTTCCAGGTCCTCTCTCTGGCTGAGTTCTTCTGGCCATGCATCCTGTTCATGATTCTGACAGTGCTTCGTTTTCAAGAACCTCCCAGACACAAAGAAAGCTGTAAGTTTCACTATTTTTTTTTTTAAATATTTTATTTATTTACATTCCAGTCATTGCCCCCTCCCAGTCACCTCTCCCACAGGTCCTTATCCCATTCTTCTTCCCCCTTGCCTCTGAGAGGGTGCTTCCCCCCAACTAGGCCTCCCCTTCCTTGGGGCCTCAAGTCTCTCAAGGATTAAGCTCATCTTTTCCAACAGAGGCCAGACCAGACAGGCCTCTGCTACATATGTTCCAGGGGCCTCTGTCTAGCCTGTGTATGCTCCTGGTTGGTGGCTCAGTCTCTGGGAGCTCCCTGGGATCTGGTTTTGTTGAGACTGTTGGTCTTCCTATGGGGTCTCTCTCCCTTTCAGCTTCTTTAAGCCTTCCCCTAATTCAACCATAGGGGTCCCTGACTTCAGGCCAATGGTTGGGTGTAAATATCTGCTTCTGTCTCAGTCAGCTGTGGGTAGGGCCTCTCAGAGGACAGTCATGCCAGGCTCCCATCTGTAAGCACATCATAACATCAGTAATAGTGTCAGGTCTTCATGCTCCCCACCCCAATGAGATGGATCCCATGTTGGGCCAGTCATTGGACGTCCTTTCCTTCAGTTTCTGCTCCATTTTTGTCCCTGCATTTCTTTTAGACAGGAACAATTCTGGGTCAGGAATTTTGACTGTGGATTAGTAACCCTGTCCCTCCACTTGAGGCCCTGTCTATCTACCTATCTACCGGAGGTAGGCTCTTTGAGTTTCCTTTCCTCATTGTTGGGCATTTTGGCTAAGGACACCCCAATGAGTCCTGAGAGTGTCTCACCTCCTGGGTCTCTGGTTTAAATACAATTTAATAATCACTTTTCCAAGGGAAACTGGTTTTTCCAAAGAAAAAAACAACCTCACTTTTCTCTGTTCTTTATTGACACTAAATTCTCAGTGAGGTAGATGACTAGGGCTGTATTAGGACAATGGTGATAGACGTGTGAGGAATGTATCAGGAAGAGGCAACTCGGGCTTCTTCACTGCTTAAGAATGACGTTCATAGATGTTTGCTCAATCTGGCAAATAGATTTATCCATTCACTCAAGCTGAAACAATCTGGGCTCAAATGCATAAACCTTTATTCATTTAGGAAGAGCTGGAAGCAGAGGTAAAGGAGACCTTTCCTTTTAATAGGGCATGATAGTGGCAAGAATGTTGGAGGTAGGGACTGTGATGAAGGACATTCAGTAATAAACTTACAATAATGTCCATTTCTCCAGAAGCATGGCCAGTCAGGACATTTTGTCTGTTGGATTTGATAGCCAAGTAGCCCTATCTCTTGAGAAATGGTTACACTGTTTTATGTTGACTATGCCACTTGACATGTGTGCTTTGTTTAACTTTACCAGCTTCCCATGGAAAAGTGGTTATTAAATGTTTATCTGTAATAGGTTGCCCATAATATTTAGGATTCTCATATTGAAAAGGCAATGGGTCTAATGACTTCTTTGTGCTTATGAGGATGGGTAGTATAGAAAATGATGAAGCTAGGACATTGTAATTTCAGTTATGAAGAGCTGAAAATCTTTTTCAGAATTTTTAATTTTTAATATTTTATTTATTCATTCAACAAATACGTATTTGGGGGTCGTTTATTCCCTCAAAGAACATTCTAGTAGGATGGCCTAGTAGAATGAGATATGACACAGCAAAAGAAGTGTCATAGAAGACTCCATGTAAGAACCAGTGCACTCAAGGCTGAACGACCTCCAAACCCTATACAGCAAGCACCCACGGGGGGCCGGGGGGAGGCTCTATTCTAGGTGCAGTCCCGAGAAGGATTGCACAACCATCTAACCTTGTGTCTTGTGCTTGCTAGGAATTTCACCTTTCCTTAAGCATCAAACACATTTATTTTTTCAGTTATCTATCCACTCATCCTTGTTTTTTTATTCATTAAGGCATCAAATATCTAGTGAAAAGCATTGTGCTCAATTTTCAGCACAGTGAGTCTTCAAGCTCAGATGAAGGAGTTCATTACCCAGACCCAATGTAGATATTGAGGGGAAGGCTGTTCCCTGGATTTTATTAATGATCTATGAGCCACAGCACATAGACCAGAAGCTTCCCAGTTACCTGTCATTGTCATTATCTCTGTGCTCTATCCACTCGTGCAGAGAAAGGACAGATAGGATTGGGGCATGTTTTACCAGCATTTTATTGATTAAAATGTTGGCTCATTATAGGACTACTTTTCCTGAAAGATTTTCTCTTCCTTCCTTTCTTCCTTCCTCCCTCCCTCCTCTCCCTCCTCCCCCTTCCCTATTCACTCTTTCTTTCTTTGTATGTTTCTCCCTTCTTTCCTTCTTTCCTTCCTTCCTTCCTTCTTTCCTTCCTTCCTCACTCTCGCTTCCCTTTCTGACCTCTCACCATGCCTCCCTCCTCTTCTTCCATCTCATCTTAATTGTCTCCTCCTCCTCCTCCTCTTCCTCCTCCTTCTCCTCCTCCTCCTCCTCCTCCTCCTCCTCCTCTTCCTCCTCCTTCTCTTCTTTTTCTTCTCCTTCTGAGACTTGGTCTGTTTATGGGTCCCTGGCTGCTCTGAAACTCATTCTATAGATCAGGCTGGCCTCGAATTCCAGAGATCTGCCTTCTTCTGCTTCCCCAGTGCAGGATTCAAAGTATGTACCAGCATGCTAGATTCCTGAAAAGTTTTGATATTATTTGATATAGTAAAGGGTTTTTGTTCTATATGATGTTTAGAAATCTCATGTAAATGTTTAAGAATACAAGTCGGCTTCTGTCTGAAAGCTTTTACCCAAACTTAAAAACATTGATTTTATTTTTCCTACTCATGGCTGATTTGGAGAGGGCTGTGCCAAGAGGCTTGGCTATGTAACAGAAGAGTGCCTACCACATGATGAGGGACTATAAATACAGCCAGAGTTACATCATTTGTTGGGGAGGGAGTGCAAAGTATAAAAGGGTTTTATATTTCCTGAGCAATTCCTCAGATATCTTTTAAGTTAACATCAGGGTAAATAACATAACGTTATGGAGTGTAGATTTGTAGAAAAAATATTCTGTTGTGTCTTTGCATGGCTTGGGTCCTGGAACCGTGAGTAGGTGCAGCAAGGGGTGAAGAAATGTGACACACAGATGCAGCAAATTCGGAACTGGGTTGTCTGGGGGAAGCTGTATCACTCTCAGAGTGCAGCATTTCATTATATACAGTTGAACAGGGGTGTAGGTTATTGTATACAGCTGATCAGAAAGCAGGGTTGTTATACATAGCAGAAGATAGAGACAGGGTAATTACATACAGATAAATAAGGAGGTGTGGTCATTATATACTGCTGAACAAGGAGGCGGGTTTAGCTAATCTCAATAGGAAGAGGGTCTGCAGGGAAGTAGTCTCTGTGCCATAAACCTCCAGGGGGGAAAGTTATAGTGGACTCTTTCTACATCCATATACAAATCAGAAGGCTTTGCCGCCTGTCTGAGCCTCACCTGGGGAAGGGGTTGCTCATTCTATGGAGCTGAGTCACTGGCGTCCTTGACATGGCTGTATCCATGTCAAGCAATACACACTCATTCAGGACATTACTGGCTCTCTACATTCCCCTCTTCCTATTTCTTAGATGTTCAGAATGAATCTTCATGCTTAGTGCAGGGGTGTTTTTCTGCAGTGCTTGATACCAGACCACAAGAAGGATCCTACCAGCTGTTGTGCCCAACAAAAGCAAAAGGAATGCCTTAGCAAGCTTAGAATTGAAAGCTCCAGCTAGACATGGGTAACTTGTAGTATTAGCAGGAGAAATGACCTGGTTCTAAGCCTTTTTACTTTTGTAGGATGTGCCAATGTAATTGGGCCACATCCATGCTATCATTATTGTAGGTCTCAATTATTTCCCAATTGTACCTACTCATGCATCCATAATTTATATGACGTGTTAAATCCTGTCTAAACTACAGGGCTATAACCTGTGATGAACAGATGAATGAATGGGGCTGGAGATACTCCAGGTGGTTAGAGCAATGCCCTTCAAAATGGAGGGTCTCATCAGTAAAAACAGTTATGGGAGGATATGACCAAGCCACAAGATGAAACTCAGTCACGACTCACCCATCATTTTTTCTAGTATCCATTTTTCTGAAGTTGCCAAATTAATTTCCTCTTTCCCCAAAATCAAGGGCACACTTTCATAACACAGCCCAAGAACCAATGAAGTCTCCACCCCATTCCATGGTTTCACCAAGTATCCAAACCACCCACATGAAACTACCTATTTCTCAATTTCATTTGTTTCAAGAATCTCTCTGTAAATACTAACATGTAACAGATATCTTTAGATTCTACCTGCTAACATATAACTGCCTATTTCTAGATTCTATTAATGTGGAACTGCCTATATCTAGATTATTCCTCCTCCTCCTCCTCCTCCTCCTCCTCCTCCTCCTCCTCCTCTTCTTCTTCTTCTTCTTCTTCTTCTTCTTCTTCTTCTTCTTCTTC
>JADRCH010000051.1:13059082-13149148 GCA_019843965.1 Rhynchomys soricoides
TCTTCTTCTTCTTCTTCTTCTTCTTCTTCTTCTTCTTCTTCTTCTTCTTCTTCAGACCAGGCTGGCCTTGAACTCAGAAATCCACCTGTCTCTGCCTCCCAAGTGCTAGATTCTTCTCATTAGTACATACTGCCTATGTTGAAATGTTCTTCCTTCCATTCCTTTATTCATTCTGCTACCCTTAATTCTTTCTTTACTCTATTAGTGTACTTCACCTATGAGCATTCCTCCTTTTTCTAATCAATGAGAGTTCCCCATAGATAGTGTCTACTGTTCATGGCCCCCTTTGGGCACCATCTTTTGTGTCCTGCATGGCTCCAGTACTGACTTAACTGGGACAGCAAGGGAATAAAGAAAGGACAAATGCATGGACACAGAAAAGTTGGGTTCTGGTGCACTGGGTTCCTGGATGGAGAAGCAACCCACCCCAGACAGAAGCTCAGCATGTTTTTTAATATACGGTTGGACAAGGAGCCAGGGTCATTGCATATAGTACTCTACTTTGCACTGTAGTTGTCAGAACTAATTCTCTCCTTGTGTTTATGACCAGGTTATTTGCAAGCCCGGGATCTGCCCAGCCGGGGTGTTCTTCCTTTTGTTCAAGGACTTATTTGTAACACTGGCTCAAGTTGTAGAAACATCAGCTTTGAGAGTTCCATGGATCACCATTTTCGGTATGAGAAATACAAACATCCCTTTCAGAATTCCTAGGATGGTTTTATGTGCTGCCCCCTCTCCTCAAAGCCCCCAACTTCTACAGTGTCATGTGCTTTTTAAAATTCATGCTTAGTCATCTAGGATATGTTAGGGACTTAGAATTGAGAGTTAAAAACAAGTACATTTTATTATTCAGATTCACATAACAATCACTCTTACTGATGTCCACTGTGTTTCAAGACTCATAGCATGTTAAATGTTGATGAGAAAATTTTATTTGCACTTAATTATTTCCTGTAGTTAAGCTCTGATTTCAAGATTACTTTCTTAGGAAGTTTTTCACTTGGGTGTAGTTGGAAAATGACTGGTTTGGGGGCTTCCTGCTAGGGGTTCTTACTGTGCTACAAGTTGACTAAGATCTTGTGCCAGGTTGTGGTCAGATGAAAGAACAGTTAGGCACTTTCTCCTTTCTGCACTAACCCCGTTCAGATGCTCAATGGCTTTACTGGCCTGTTGGATTCTTACAATGCTGAGCTATGCCAAGATAGCCCATGGCTTGCTTTATTTGGTATTGCTAATCAAGAGGCAAAGCAGGGGTTGGTTCAAGTGACAAGGCTCAAAATTAAGAGGTTTATCTTGGAGAATCCACAATGATGCGGGAACTTTTCTCAGGTGGAATACAGAATAGGAGGAGGACTGGTTGATAACCCTGTTTTGAATGATCAGGCCGCATGATGAGCAGCTGAGTTTGTGCTTGTGGTAAGGAAACAATTGAAGATTTTAAACAAAGTGAATGTTAAAACCGAAGCTGTTCATCTTTAGACTTTAGATTTTAAATTTTATATGTGTGTGTTGTCTGAATATATGCATATGGACTATGTGTGTGCCTGGTATCAAAAGAGGCCAGAAGAGGCTGTTGGATCCCCTGGAACTGGAATTACAGATGGCTGTGAGCCACCACATGTAGGTTCTGGGAACTAGACCCAAGTCTTCGCAAGAACAACAAATGCTCTTAACTACTGAGCCCGTTTTCCATACCCATCTTTTCTACTTTAAACAGAAGGCTTCCAGATAATTTTAGACACAATGGGTACAATAATTATAAAGTGGTGCTGTTTATATAACAAAATATCCTAAATTAGATAGCTTTGCAAAAACACATAAAGAATACACATTGATTTCTCTCAGTTCTGGCTCCTGGGGAGTTCAATACTGAAGTTACCAATGTGTAGTAAGGATATATTGCTTACTTACAATGCCTTCTACTGTGTCATCAAATGGTGGAAGGTGCAAGGGATGTCTCTAATCCTGGTTACCAAGTATCCTCCCTTATGGCCAAGTCTCTTCCCCATCTCCTAATTTCATCTTAGGAGCTGGGCATCAACATGAGGTTATAGGGCAAAGATGCAAATATCATGACTGTTTCAGGTGCTTACTTTTCTGAGATAGGTGTATAAAAATATAGGTAACTTTCTGAAGTCATATAAATGGTAATCTGGGAATGCCCCATGATCTCATCTCTCTCACACACATGTGCAGAATAAAAGAATGAAGATCCAGAAATCCCAGGGAAGCTCTGGGATGGAAATTACCATGACTCTCATTTCAGGTCTCCTATGGTGCCCTACTCAGGATAGAAAGTCAAGATAATGTGGACCTGTTATAATATTTAAAATTTCAGCACTAACGCTGTCTCTCTGCCTATCTCTGTTTCTGTTTCTGTCTCTGTCTGTCTCTGTCTCTCTGTCTCTCTGTCTCTGTCTCTCCCCCCCCCTCTGTATGTGTTTATTTGCATGTCATGGTGTATGCAGATGTCAAAGAAAAATCTGTGGCAGTTGATTCTTTCTACTGTATGGGTACTGGGGAATGAACCTAGGTCATCAGGCTTGGCAGCTAGTCAAGGGCTTGACTCTGAGCTGTCTCACCAGATCTTGTTTTGTTTATGCTGAGATAGGGTCTTGATATTCAGCCCATGTTGGACTCTAGTTCAGGATCCCCTTGCCTCACAGTGAATGCTAAGACTACAGGTGTATTCCATGATGCCTAGGCATAAAACATTTTTGTTATATTTTGTTTTATTCTTTAATTAGCTTACAAGGTAATGGGTTTTCTTATGGTATTTTCATGCATGATTACCTTGGATTGACCTTCTTCCATCTCCCCAGTATCCTTTGTCTCCCCATCCCCATTTAAACTCTCATTTAAACTTTATGAATGTTTTATCATCTTCCTGCCCCCCTCCCTTAAGGCCGTCCTACCTCTATGGGACCTTTTCTTATCTCTTGGCATCTCTCCACATCTACTCTGTATAAGCACACAGACATTTAAAAATAGAAACATATAAAGGGGATGTGATGCTTGTCTTCCAGAGCTTGAGTTATTACCTTTAATATATTTTTCAGATCAATTTATCTTCCTACAAATTTCATAATTTAATTTTTCTTTATGGGTGAATGAAATTCCATCCTATATATGGCCCTTGTTTTCCTTACCCATTCATCTGTTATTGGACATCTAGGCTTATTCCATTTCCTTGATTTTTGAACAGAGCAGCAATAAACAGAGATATAGTGTGCTTTGAGTCTATGCTTAGGAGGTTTTCTTTGAGAAACTTCTATGCTGATTTCCATAACAGCCACACGAATTTACACTCCTACCAACAATGACTGAAAATTCTTTTTCTCCTGCAGTGGTCAACATTTGTTGTCTTTTTCTTTTAATGTTATTTTTTTTCTGATTTGGTGACAGGAAATCTCAAAGTAGTTTTGATAAGAATTCTCTAATGGCTAAGGATGTTGGAAACTTTGAAACAATATCCACTAGCTGTTTATGTTTTTTCCTTTAAGAACTCCCTGTTCAGTTCCTATGCTCACCCCTTTGGGTCGTCTGCTTTCTTAGTTCTTTGTGTATTTCTAGATATTAATCCTCAGCCAGATGGCAAAGATTTTATTCCCTTCTATGAGCTGCCTCTTCAATCAATTGGCAGTTTCTTTTGGTGTAACAGTTTATCCCCTTCTATGAGCTGCCTCTTCAATCAATTGGCAGTTTCTTTTGGTGTAACAGCATTCTTAATTTTGTGCAAACCCATTTTTTAATTGTTTGTATTAAGCCCTGAGCAACTGAAATCCTATGAGAAAGTCTTTACCTGTACATATGAGGTATGCTTTGAAATGCTTTCCTTAGGTTTGTCCTTACTAGTTTCAGAGTTCTAAGAATTAAGCCTTTTGTTTATTTAGAATTGTGTGTTTAGTGTGTGTGTGTGTGCATGGATGGCTGTGTTCAGGGTGAAACATGAGGATCTAGTTTCAGTCTTCTACATGTAATATCCAATTTTCCCTGCCCATTGTTAAAGAGCATGATGACTTTTTTCCAATGACTATTTTTGCCAACATTGTCTAAAACCAGGTGCCTGTGGCTACCTGGGTTTATACTTGAATCTTCTGTTCTATTGATCCAAATGCCTGGTTTGGTGCCAGTGCTATGCTGATTTTGTATTACAGCTTTGTAATGTAACTTCAAATATCATGTTTTATGCCTTATTTATTTTACTATTTATTTTGTTGAGGATTATTATGGCTATCTGAGGCCTTTGTGCTTCCAAATTAACTTTAAGTTTTTTTTTTTTCTATTTCTGTGATAGATAACATTAAAGTTCTCATGGTGATCAACTTGAACCTATAAATTACTTTTGGTAGGATGTAGTCCATGAGTGTGAGAGATTCTTCCCCATTCTAATGCCTTCTCTTACTTCTTCTGAGAGTGTCTTGAAGTTTTCATTGTAGATGTCTTTTACTTTCTTGGTTAGGGTAATTGGAAGGTATTTTTAAAGGCATCTGAAAATGGTCTTGTTTCCCTTATTTCCTTCTCAGTATCTTTATCATTGTTACATAGAAATGCTACAAATTTTAGTACGTCAATTTTGTAGCTGGCAACTTTGTTGCAACTGTTTATCAGCAGTAACAGTGTATGTAGTCTTTTAGAGATTTGCATTGTTGTAGTTTTTTAAAAAGCCAAGGATATGTTTTATAGAGCCCAGTATGGTGAGGTGGGAGGGGTGTCTCACAAGCAAGGCCTATGGTGGCTGTTGCCAGGTTACCATTGGGTGGGCCTAAAAGGAATGCCAACATGTATCATTTGCAAATGAGGATACCTTGGTTCTACCCTTTCCTAGTTGTGTCCCTTTGATTTGCTTTTCTTGTCTTATTGCTCTAGCCACGACTTCCAGTACTATATTGAGTAAGAGTGGAAAAAGTAGAAACCCATTTTTAGATCCTGAATTTAGAGGAAATGCTTTTATTTCCCCCATTATTACAATGTTGAATATATATGTTTGTATCTATGTTGCTGTACTAAAATATTGCTACTCAAATCGACCCTGGTGGTGGCAGTGGCACTCCTCACTACCTGCCCCAATGTTCTGGGTTCTCGAATGAAACACACACACACACACACACACACACACACACGCACACACAGTCTTACATTTTAATATGCCTTAAACAGCTCAATGACTGAGCCACTTCCAAACCTCCACATGCTAACATCTCCCTTCCAATACTCCTGAGTTTTACTTACTAAAACCATCTTGGCTGCCCCAGAACCAGACTTGCGCCCTCTTGGGCTGAGTTCCCCAGTACCTACATGATGGCTATGTTCTCTGTCCAGCACAGCTCAGATGTGCCTTCTACTACTTTCTTGGCATGGTAGCTGTATCTCTTCCTGCTCCTTCCTCAGTCCCTTGCCCGGGAATCCTAAGGTCCTACCTTTGTCTCCCTGCCCAGCCACTGAATACTGAAGTATGTTCCTTCTCTTCATAGTTTCTTCAGGACTTTAATCATGAAGAAATAGTGGATTTTATCAAAGGCCTTTTATATATTATGATCATGTGATTTCTGAGTATATGTGATTGGGCTACAGTTATTGATTTACATATATTGAACCTGTATCTCTAAAATGAAGTCAACTTGGTCATATATCTTTTGATATATTTTTGAAATTGGTTTGCAATTGTTTTGTTGAAAAATTTCATTATCTATGGTTATCCAGGAAATTAGCCAATAATTTTTATTTTTGTTGTGTTTTTGATAATCAGGATAAAACTACCTTATTGTGAAGTTGGCAGTATTCTTTTCTTTTTTTAATTTTATGGACTATTTGGAGAAGTATTAGTGTAGGTCTGGTAGACTCTTCACCCACCCCACCCCAAGAAATAACTAGGGTTTTTTTTGGTTTCTCGAGACAGGGTTTCTCTGTGTAGCCCTGACTGTCCTGGAACTCACTCTGTAGACCAGACTGGCCTCGAACTCAGAAATCTGCCTGCCTTGTGCCACCACTGCCCGGCTTAAATAACTAGGTTTTTTGGTTATTGTTTGTTTTATTTATTTATTTACTTTTTTGTCTGTGTGCTCCTCCAGGTTAGCATCCACACTTCTAGTTTGCAGGAACTTGAGGATTATAACATCAACATTGTGTTTATCTCACATTCTCAAAACTGAAGTCTGTTGCAAACATCTTCAGCATTACTAGGCATTTAAGAATGGAGACTAAAATGCCATTTGGTAATGAGGAGGACCAACTTGGAGGAGTGAAAAATGTAAGATGACAACAGAAAGAACAGCACAAGTAGTGAGGGAAATGCAGCTGGCAGGAAGCCAGCTCTGAGGGGAGCCTCGTTTCCAGACCTGCCTTGTCAGGACTGCCCATCTATTTTCATGTTTCAAGTATGAATTCTGCTGAAGTTCAAAGTAAAAAAACAAAAACCAAACCAAACTAAACCAAATCAAACCAAACCAAACCAAACTAACAGCAAAAGAAAGCCAAACAATAGCAACAAAACCCTTAGCAACTCCCTTCTGACTGTCTTGGTTTACAAATACCAGAAAACAAGTTTTCATTTCAAAGCTAGCTAGATATCACTATGGTTAACTTGCTGCATGAACGGCCAGGATCTTTCTAATCACCTGGGGGAAGCTTACCTGGGGCAGAACCTCCAGGTACTTTCTGATATGGGAGCGTGATTATGAAAATCAGCTTCCTCATTCCTGGCTTTGTAGGGAGCTTGCCTCTGCTTCAATAAGAGGATTTCAGGGCAAAACCACAATCATTAGTGACAGCAGCAGATAGTTCCCACATAGTGGGTTTTTTTTTTTTTTTTTTTTTTGGAATTGCTCCTTGTTCAAGATAAAGTGAATAAAGCAAATTTGAAACGTTCTATGTTACTCATATACTCTGTACATATGATCCCTTCCACTGCCAATCATTGTTAAGCGGCAGGTTGAAGTCAGCCCGGCTAACTTGTTCTTTGCTCTGTCCTGCATAATTTTCCTTGTGTCCCACCTAGTTTAGATATCCACTCTCAATTTCTGCTTAAAAAAAAAAAAAAAACTACTTCTATTAAGAAGAATTGGGCTGGAGAGATGGCTCTGTGGCTGAAGTTATGTACTACTCTTACAGACGATTCAAGTTCAGTTCCCAGCACTCACTGTGAGAAGGACACAACTTTATAACTTCATCTCCATGGGACCTGACTCCCTTTTCTGGCCTCTGCAGGCACCTGCACTCGTGTGTGTGTGTGTGTGTGTGTGTGTGTGTGCACTCGTGTGTGTGTGTGTGTGTGTGTTCACACCCCTACCTCTGTATAGACATATAATCTTAAAAATAGAAATCTTAAAAGGTTTTATTTATTTTAATTATTCATATACCATGATCATCGCTGCTTGTTTTTTCCAGTTTAAAGTATTTCTAACTTCTACATTATCATTTCTTTTCTGCTGCTTTCTCTGCTGCTGTGTGTTCTGTCTTGTCTTTAAATTTTGCCCTGTCTACTTTTTAAGATGCTCTGATGGCCCAGGGCCCAGCTTTTTTTTCATGAGTAGCTGAATGTTGCTTCATCCAAAGCAGCCTTTATAGGTGGGAGTGGAATTGTAACATGAAATCAGCTCCATCCTCCCAAACTTGTTCATGGTCATGGCATTTTATCCCAGCAATAGAAAACCCAGATAAGGTAGAAGTTGGTAGCATATTTGTGGTGGTATTTCTGTGATAGACTTGACCATGTTTTGGGGAGTGTACTGGCTGGCTTTGTGTATCAACTTGACACAAGCTGGAGGTATCACAGAGAAGGGGGCCTTCCTTGAGGAAATGCCTCCATGAGATCCAGCTGTAAGGCCCTTTCTCAATTAGTGATCAAGAGGGGAGGGCCCAACCCATTGTGGCTGGTGCCATCCCTGGACTGGTAGCCCTGGGTTCTATAAGAGAGCAAGATGAGCAAGCCAGAGGAGGCAAACCAGTAAGCAGCACTCCTCCATGGCCTCTGCATCAGCTCCTGCCTCCGAGTTCCTGCCCTATATGAGTCCCTGTCCTGACTTCCTTTGGTGATGACAAGCAATGTGGAAGTATAAGCTGAATAAACCCTTTCCTCTCCAACTTGCTTCTTGGTCATAATGTTTTGTGCAGGAATAGAAACCCTGATTAAGACAGAGAGTTTGATCTGGAGAAGCCATTGAGTGCTCTGAGTTTAATAAGCCATTGTGGAAACTTAGATGATAATGCTGAGAGCAGGTGCAGTCAGTGGAGGCCTGGGTTGTAAAGCTTCAGAGGAGGCAAAGATCCTATCAGGGCTGTTTACATCATTTGTTTTAAGAGTCTGTGGTGTCTTTTCTGTTAGAGATGAAGAACAGAAAATTACAGGAACTACTAAAATGAAACATTTGTTTTGCTAGGACATTTGAAATCTTTTGGGAAGTCTTTCTTCAGAGTTAGAACACCAAAGATATGTTCCAGAGGTGGCCACATTTGTATCTCGTGTTGGCTGTCAAACTTGGCAGTGTAATAGTCATTTAGGTGTTAAGGGAATTGATGGCATGAATGGATCATGGTGTCAAGCTCCAACTTGACTTTTGACACCATGAGAGGCCAAGAGAGGCCATTGGTGAAGCAGTAAAAACCCCAGGGTTGAAAGGATTATGGAGAGAACTTGAAGCTTGACACAATGTATCAGGGTCTGGGTCCCTGACACACAGGAGAGGCTATGGATGAAGGTGAAGCCCAACTGCAGAGGATGCCACAACATTGTGTAGATACCAGTAGCATGGGACAACTACCACTGACAATAGCAGGCATGGAATGGAACCAGCCTGACCCTAGGAAACAAGCTCCATGCGCTATGTATAGTGTTCCAAGCCATCTGAAGGAACTCAGAAGTTTCTGAATGAATCCAAGATGTCTGACACTGAGCTTGACACTGTTGGAGTTCGTTTTGCATTCATCTAATTATGACTGTGGTTTGGCTCTTCTTCCCTGTTGGAATAAGAACATATTTAACTTATTCTGATCTTACTGGAGCCTGCAGTTGAGAGACTTTGAAATTTTTGAGTCTTTGAAGTTTTAGGGACATTTTGGATATTTCAGAGAGCTTTGGGTGTTCTTGAGAAACTTTGAACTTTGAAAGAGACTGCATGTTTTAAAGAAACAAAATTTCAAAGTGTTTTAGTTTTTTTAAAGATTGTGGGCCTTTAAAAAGTTGTACTGTTTTGTTCTGCAATTTTAAATTTTTTTTTTTTTTCTGGATTGCAGCCAAATGAGAAAGAAAGGGTTCTAGTGGGGTAGTGGTATGCTTGTGTGTTGAGATGACAAGAGGCTAGTTGCTCTGCCCAGTTCTATGTCAATTTGACATAAGCCAGTGTTAACTGAGAAGTAACCATAATTGAGAAAAATGCCCCTAGTAAAACTGGCCTGTAGGTGAGTCTGTAGTGCATTTTCTTAAGTAGCGATTGATGTATGTGTATGTCTGTTGGGGGCAGCTCACTATTGGCTGTGCCACTCCTAGGTGAATGATTCTGGAGCTATAAGAATGCAGGTTGGGCAAATCACAAGGAGCAAGCTATTGGGCAGTGTTCTTCAGCTTTTACTTTCGTTCCTGCCTCCATTTTCCTGCCCTGCCTGAGTTCTTGCCCTGACACCCCTCCTCTGTGATGGACTGTTACTTGGAAATATAGTATGAAATAAACCCTTTTCTTCCAAACGTGTTTATGGCCATGGTGTTTTAGCACAGAAATAAAAGCCTAAGATGCACAACTTCTGTTATATTTTCCCTAATTGCTCTCGTCCTAATTTTATCCTACCCACATAAAACTGAATTGTTACCCTCATTAAAAAAATCTATTGATCCTCATAGACCCAGAAACCTGGGTCCTCCAAGGGTTCATTGGCTATAGTCACTTCTTTATTTTTTGGGGACAAGATGCCCCTAACCAGTGTTCCTGAGGTGGGACCACCCTTGCACATTACTTTATATTTGGAGTCTTCAGAGAGACTCAGAGATGGCATTTCTACAGAGAACCTATGAGTGAACTCCCTGAAAAGTTGTACATGCCACCATTACCACAACTTGCCTATAGTTCAGAATATTGAATGAAGCAGAATTAAACTTAAGCCTTTAGACCTAATTTAAAGTGCCTCATTGATTTGGGGCTTATTTCAGATCTTCCATTCTATTCAACCTTAGAGTTTCTCTTGTTTGAAATGTCAAGGCCTGTGCTGAGCCACCAGTGTATTTTAAAAATATCCCTTCTCTACATTGTTACACTTATGACAGGAAGATGCTTCTTTGAAGATGAGCTGCTCCTTAAGTGTCACTCATATTCTCTTTAGCTGATATGTAGCAAAGGTTATGAACTTCAGAATCAATGATAAAATGAGTCAAGACTTTGGCAACTGCTGTAATGGAACACATGTTACTTACATAAGAGAAGGCCTTGAATTTTGAGGTTTAGGTGCTGAGCATACAAGCTATAGACTAAACTGTGCTGTTTCAGATATTAGAGCCTTAGCTACTTGTATGGCTGTGCCAATGACAAGGGACTTTAATAATGTTCAAAGATATCCCATAGGTGGATATTTGGTATAATAGACCTCTTGCAAGGAAAGGGAAAGACAGCATAGTACTTCCTCTGTTCTGTTAGTCCATATCGAAGAATTGCCATCTGAACACTAGGAAGAGTCCCCTTCTTTACCTCTGAGCCCACCCTACACAATCCCTGCTATCAGGCCTCCAGCTTCCAGATCAGTGAGAAGAGACATTTGTGTTATTTTGCACATCGGGTGTATAGTGCTTTATTACTGCAGCTATGTACTATATGTTTTCAGACATTTGATTCTTTGATGCCTTTTCACATTGGATTTAAGGTTCTCATCTGAAAACTTAAGTATTTGGACTTTTATGGAAGCCATTTTCTTAACTGCTTCTCTTCATTGTGCAGAATGAACATCCTTATTTGTCTGACTGTGAAAAGGTTGGTTGAGGCGATGATAGCATGCAATTCTGCTTCAGGTTTCTTTTGATCCCCTGTCCTTTCTGACCTTAATGACAGTAGGTCAGGTAAAGTCTTTGAGCTGTTAGATGTTTTCAACTTAGTTCTTTTTAAAAGTTATTTTGCTTTTCTAGGGCTTATGGATGTCACACCAATTTTCAAAATTCGTTTGTTTATTTCTACAAAGTGCATGCCAGGATTTTGATTTAAAAAAGATTAAATGACAAATTGAGATTTAATTCACAACACCATCTGAATGACTCATTTGAAGAATACAACCAAGTAGTTTTGACATATTCACAGTTGTAAATTACATTTAACAATGATTGTCATAATCAATTATTTTTTTCAACACCCCAAAATGAAAAACATGAGTCTCTAGCCGGGCAGTGGCGTACGCCTTTAATCCCAGCACTCGGGAGGCAGACCCAGGTGGATTTCTGAGTTCGAGGCCAGCCTGGTCTACAGAGTGAGTTCCAGGACAGCCAGGGCTATACAGAGAAACCCTGTCTCGAAAAACCAAAACAAAAACAAACAAACAAACAAAAAAAATGAAAAACGTGAGTCTCTGGCATTTACTTCCCTCTCTCCTCAGTGTTGAACGTCCACAGCCAGCCTTCCTTCTCTGTAGATTTCAGTACTGTGGACAGTTCCTTTTTGTGGTGTTCATTGTTGTGTTGTATCTGTGTTTGTGTGTCTGTGTTTGTGTGTTTGCACATGTGTGTGTTGATTACCTCACGAAAGCTGATACCAAAAGACACATTAAGGAAATAAAAGGAATGCTTATCACCTTAATAAAATATACATTTATAGGCCCCAGTAGCCCCTCCTAAGATGAAGTTGCTTATAGATGATCTCCAGCCAAAATCTGAAGCAGGCTGGCCATATGATATAGGTGCTTTCCCTTCCTCTAAAGACAGATAGACAGACAGACAGACACACATGCATGAGCACATGCATGCGCATGCACAAACACACACACACACATGCACACAGCTGCTCACAGACTTGTTTCCACTCATAGAGCACAACTTTCTCCTCTTTTTCTCCATCTCTCTTCTCAGGCAGCTGTTCAGATGCTCAGCTTGTCTGCCCTGTAGATTTCCCCTCAAACTCCTTGTGGTTCCTCTTGGGTCCTCTTTGTTTTTTGGCTTTGCTGATTTTCTCCTGAACACTGATGCACGCTGATCCTTCACATATGCTCTGCAATGCAGGGGCACATAGCTATCCTAGAAACAATAATAATTCAACAAGAAATGTTCTGTATGTAAATTAATATGTAAGAATTACTAAAAGTAATTAAATGATCATACTGTTTCTGCAGCTTGCCTACTTCTGCAGGCAGCATGGATCTAACTCATTTGCACTGTTCACCAATGGCTCTTCACCATTATTCTCTAAGAAATAGGGGCTAGCTCATCATTACACCATCCCTGTTAAGTGGATACTCTAGTCTCACTTGAAAGATGGGTTTTCCAACTGTGATGACACTTTCACAAAGGTTTTGAGCGCAAGGGAATCTTATGGGTTTCTGGTTCGTCATTAGCAAACCCAGGCACTAGCCTGGTCCATGCTTTCAAGTCTTTCCACTACAGGCAACCTCAGATTCCCCACATGGAGAAACACATAGCTGTCTCATCTCAGTGTATCACATCTGGTTCCTTAAAAGGTAATTCTTGGTGTCAGTGGAAGGCTGAGAAAGAAGTTGATTCATGTCTACCAAGTGAATTTTCTCTGACACATCTTCTTCCTAACCTGGTATCCATATAAACACAGCTCTCACCTCAAAGGGAATAAGAAGTAACAGAAGCCATCTGGGAAAGGCTATGGCAAGCAAGTGAGTCTTTTGGAGATGGCCCAACAGTTTGCAAGGCTACGGTTGATGTGCTCTGGAGGCAAGGACCCCAGAGACCTCATCCCAGGACTGCTTCTCAACTACGGATATGCCTTTCCTGCCACTATCACATAGCTTACTAATTTCCTGGGTATTTACTTACTCTGTTGGGCAGATTTCCTGTAGAATCAATATGAAGATGTACTTTCATGTAGTAATGCTGTATAGATGAAATGCTGATTTCATAATTCCTGATAATGATCTTATAGAACTCCTTAATTGATACAAGTAATTTCAAACACCCTATAGAACAAAAGCTGCGTATTGAGCTCTGTAAACCTTCCTGTGTCATGGGCTAATTGCACTAGGAAAAGAAAACAGGCTCGGAACAAATTTACAATCAAGGAAAATATTCCTCTAAGGTAGGAATAAGATCACCACCTGGTAAGTAAAGGTCATAAACTGGGAATGGGCAATTTATTGTAGTTTCAAGGACAGAAAATAAATGATGGACTAGGTTATCTATACAAGACTTCAACATAAGACACAAGGCAGATGATTTGTCTATTGACAAAACCATGCTGAGTTGTGACCTAAAAGCTATTTCTTTAAACTTACAATGAACTTGTGGAGTTAGAAAATAGATAATGAGTGTTAGTCAGGTAGTAGTCTTAATGAAAAGACATACAAACAGTTCTGCTGTAACTCCTTAAACCTTATCGATCTATGACATGAATTATTGCCTTAAACTTTCTATGAACTTATGGAATGTAGAAATGCTTACCAAACCATGTAATCAATTACCCTGAGTAGGTATAAAAACTAAGAACAACAATAAAGTGGTGGTATATCTTTTTTTTTTTTTTTTTGCTTCATCTAGTGTGCATGTGTCTGTGTATATGCCTAACTGACCTCCCTCCCTCCCTTCCTCCCTCTCTTTCCTTCCTTCCTCCCTTCTTTCTTTCTTTTTTTCTTCCTTCCTTCCTTCCTTCCTTCCTTCCTTTTCCCCTCTGGTTCATGAAGAGTTAATGAACTCCGAGCCTCTCTCCAGATCAGTGGGAGGCCCCTGTGTCAAAGAGTGTAGACCCCCAAGTAACTAAGTTTTATTTCCTAATTCCTTGCTGTTACCTGCAGGAGTTATTTGCCAGAGGCCTTCAGCTTTTGGTCCCAGAATAGCAATGGAGAGTTAAATAGCCAAAAGTCACCAGCTTTGGCCCACACTTTGCTGCCTTCCTCAGTACCTGGGTGCCTAGTGGGCCTCCAGTTCATTCTGAATCAAATATGAACAACCATGACCCAAGCCCACAGACTCAGATAATGCAGAATACTACGTTCTATCGTGAAAGGCATTAAGTAAACTCCTTATTGTCACAAGCCAAAAGGAAGCCACAAATCAAGTCATTTCCCAGTTGTATTGGTAGGGACCTCAGGTAGCTGGGTTACAGTTATGTTTCAGATGCTATTTGATGGCACTAAATTTTGGCTTGATTGAAGCCAATGATTTGCCAAGTTAAGACATTCCAAAGGTTTTACCTGATAGGTTACACTCAGGGGTAGGTGATGCATATTCAGCAAACTAAAAATTACCCAACATCATTTCACAATGGAAATGCAATGGATCTGCAACACTGGGACTCTTCACAGTTACCATGATTTTTCTTTTCTTTTTTTTCTTTATTCTTTAATCTTTTTTTACAGTCTAGATCTTATCCCTCTCCTGGTCCACTCTCTGACTGTTCCACATCCCATACCCCCCACACCCCACACAACCCCCTGTCTCCAAGAGGATGACCCTACCACAGCCCCCCCACCCCCGACCTCCTCACTCCTGGGGCCTTCAGTCTCTTGAGGGTTAAGTGCATCTTCTCTGACTGAGTCCAGACCCAGCAGTCCTCTGTTGTATATGTGTTGGGGGGGGGGGAGTGTCTCAAATCAGCTGGTATTCACTGCCTGGTTGGTAGTTCAGTGTCTGATCTCAGGAGTCCCGGTTAGTTGAGACTGCTGGTCTTCCTATAGGGTTGCCCTCCTCCTCAGCTTCTTTCAGCTTTTCCATAATCCAATCACAGGGGTCAGCAGCTTCTGTCCATTGGTTGGGTGTAAATATCTTCATCTAACTCTTTTAGCTGTGTGTTGGGTCTTTTGGAGGGCAGTCATGATAGTCCCTTTTTGTGAACACAGCATAGCATCCATAACAGTGCCAGGCCTTGGGGTCCCCTTGAGCTAGATCCCACTTTGGGTCTGTCACTGGACCTCCTTTTCCTCAGACTCTTCTCCATTTTTGTCCCTGCAGTTCTTTCAGACAGGAACAATTCTGTATCAGAGTTTTTGACTGTGGGATGGCAACCCCATCCCTTCACTTGATGTCCTGTCTTTCTACTGATAGTGGGCTCTACAAGTTCCTCTCCCTATTATAGGGCATTTCATCTAAGGTCCCTCCCTTTGAATCCTGAGAGTTTCTCACCTCCTAAGTCTCTGGTACATTCTAGAGGGTCCCCCAACTCCTACCTCCTGAAGTTGCCTGTTTCTATTTTTTCTGCTGGCCTTCAGGGCTTTAGTCCTGTTTCCCCCACCCAATACTTGATCATGTTCCCCTCTTCCTCTCCCTGTCCCCTTTCCCACTAGGGTTCCTTCCTCCTTCTCCCCTTCTGTGATTGATTTCTTCTTCCTCCCTAGTGGGGTTATGGCATCCTCACTTGGGCCCTTTGGCTTGTTAACCTTTGTGAGTTCTGTGGATTGTATTTTGGGTATTCTATACTTTTTTGGCTAATATCCACTTACTAGTGAGTATACACCATGCATGTCCATTTGGGTCTGAGTTACCTCACTCAGGATGATATTTTCTAGTTCCATCCATTTGCCTTCAAATCTCATGAAGTCCTTGTTCTTAATAGCTGAGTAGTATTCCATTGTATAAATACACCACATTTTTTGTATCCATTCTTCTGTTGTGGGACATCTGGGTTGGTTCCAGCTTCTGGCTATTATAAATAAGGCTGCTATGAACATAGTGGACTATGTGCCCTTGTGGTATGGGGGGCATCCATCTTTTGGATATATACCCAAGAGTGGTATAGCTGGGTTTTTAGTTAGATCTATTTCTAGTTTTCTGAGGAACCTCCAGATTGATTTCCGAAGTAGTTGTACCAGGTTTAAGTCTATCAACCATATAGAACATTAACACAATCTGTATGAGCTTCAGTTTACTGGGGCAAGACCAGGCTTTGCACAGTTAAGTGTCAGTGAAGAACTGGATTGAAGAAGGAGGAAGCTGCCCTCCCCACACCCTGCTACAATGCTGGGATTTCCCTGCACCTCTACCTCTATCTCTCTTCCCGCTCCACTCCCTCTCCCTTGTCCATATACATATATATACTGTAACATATACTGTACAGATTTACTATGAGCTTCCTTTTTTGATAATGTGAACATAAGAATGAAATGAATAATCTTTAGAATAATACTTAGGCCATGAAATCAGCTTCTTGTTACAAAGGATCCTTGTGTCTACTTTTGTACACCAGTCCCTTCAGCTTAGTAATCCTCAGGTCTCCAGGAGGGTGTTGGGTATCTGGGGGGCTAAAGAGAAGTTCACAGATGTCTTTAGGGGCCACTTTTGGGTTTAAATATAAGGCCTTTTTAGAGAAGCCTACCCGATTTCCTCTAATGCTTTTGGAACTTGAAATAATCTGGAAAAAATATTCTCTCTCTCTCTGTCTCTCTGTCTTTGTCTCTGTATCTCTCTCAAGATGATATTCTAGAAGCTCATAAGAGCTACCTGTTGTTAAAGATGGCCTCTATGCACTAGGTTGCCTCGTCTGCTAGCAGTCTCTGTTTGCATGTAGAGAACAGTTCCTTTTCTGAATGCTCTAGACCCAGGTGAATCATTGTGCTTGTTTTATTTATCAGTGATACTGGGTTTCACTGTAGTCTCTGAGCAATGAATGACCATGTTTGTGGAGGGAATTCTTTGTCTTGCAAACCCTGTTATCTAAGGTTCTTTAATTTATAAAATAACACAGGATTAAAAACCTCTAAGGGGTTCTGTAATTTGTAATCAGGAAAAATTCTTCTCAACGTTATTCCTTTTTCACTTTTTGGATATGCTAAAGTTAATTGGGTGCTTATTTATTTTTACAGGCTTGCAGCAACTTGTGGAATGACTTTTCCATTTTATGCCAAATTAGTAATTTTACCAATTAAAATAAATTTTTTACTGAATTTTTTTGCTTCACTGTAAGCAGCTGAACAGTGCTGGTATATAAGGCCATGAGGATATTTTCACATTATACACACACACACACACACACACAAACACACACACACAAACACACACACACAAACACACACACAAATACACACACAAACATACACACAAACACACAAATACACAAATACACACACACACAAACACACACACACAAACACACAAATACACCCAAACAAATGAAAACACATACACACAAACACATATGCATAAACACAGACACAAACACTCACAAACACATGTCCACATACATACACACAGATGCACACACATACACACAGAAACATATACATATAAACACATACACAGAAAACCACAATACACATGTACACACAAAACACACCTAAATACATACACATACACATATATATACGCAAATACACACATATGCACAAAAACATATGCCAAACATACACAAACACACATACTCTCAATACAAAACACATATACACACACATTCACAAAAATTCATAAACATATACACACATACATACATATAAATGCATACACATATACATACACATACACTCATAAACACACACATATACACATATACACACTCATAAACACATATACACACAAATACACAGGCAAACACATGCATGCACACACATGCAGATGTGCGTGCATGCATGTATGAACACACACACACACACACATTCATGCACACACAATTTTTTTTTCCCCAATTTGGACATGGCACATATCAGTACTCAGGAGAGTAAAGGAAGAAGATTGTGAGTTCAAGGTCAGCCTGCATGCATAGGGAGATGTGTATTTCTCACACACATAGTTCATACGTGGTTGTTAAACAATTTAGAAAAGTACATACTTAAAATTTCAGTCTGCACTTCTCTACGACATTGGGTTAGCCTGTGGATTTCTGGTAGGAGGTGTGGATGACAAGGCAGGTACTCGGTAGCCTCTGACACCCCTGTGTGGGTGGAGGAGGCACCTAAGAATCACTAGTGACCAAGTTTCCTACCTGTTCTGTTACTCACTCTGGACCTTTCTTCAGGGTTATGTTTCTAGGACCCTGTTTTTAAGGTAAAGAAAAAATCCTTTCAGAAGCATATGTTATTATTCACCTATTATCCTAGAGTTAGAATTGATGTAGTTTTTCCCTGCTCATGAGATATCAAATTTCGGGGCCAGCCCTGGTGGGGGTCTTCTTTCTTGTCGGTTCTTCTTGAGGCAGCAGAGGGGGAAGAGCATTGGTGGAGGGGAAGACTTTGTCTTACGAGATATTTCGGGTTGCTGTATAATAATAAAATGTTTACAGTTTATTTAATTTAATTTAATTTATTTTTAATTTAAATTAAAATATAAATAAATAAAAAAAATAAAATAAAAAATAATTTAATTTAAGTCTAAGCTACTATGCTACTGTAGCTGCCCTGCCTTCTGCGATCCTCTGAGGCCAGTTTCTGGCACTTAGCACCTCTTCCTAAAACCAGCAAAGGATTAAGTAAATAGCCTTTGTACTATCACAGTGGGAACTGCTCAGCTCTAACTTTCAGCCTGCTAGCCACAAGACGCAGGAAGAAAATGGGACACTTAGAAAAGTGATTATAGCACTTATTACTAAGTTGTAAAACAATTTCCTATGAAAGCTAACTAAGGGGAAAAGCAGAAAGACCCTAAGTGGGAAAAGGGGCAAATATTCTAGTAAGGGAAAAGATTCTTCCAGGAGGGGAAAAGGAAAAAATTCTCTTTTCTCTTTATCTTCAGTACTTATGCATCTTTCAGAATACATGACCACAAGTTACAAAGTTCATCACAAGTTCACACAAAAAATCAAATCATAAATTGAAATAGAATTTTACAACAAGGAATGTTTACATGCGTATCCATTAGGAGTAATTACCTGGCTAAACATCCATCCATCACCTGTCACAGCTCCGCAGGTTCACTGAAGGTTTAGAACCATAACTAAGTTATTAGTGAAGTTTTGTATAGATAAACCCAGTCAATATTCTAACTTCTGTCCTAGCACCTATAGTAAATCATTGGTTCCCTTTTTATGACCTTTGGCTAATTGTTTTATAACCTCTTGGAATGTGCTCTGAGTAAGAGAAAATCTGGTTACTATCTGAGATCAATTAACTGGTGACACTTTGGTGACTGGCAGAGTTCTCATTGCAATTTTGACTATCAGAAAAAGACCTAATAGTCCCACTATAAAAGAGCTTAATAATCACAGATATAATTTTAGGAATTCTTATAGATCATCATTAATACTTAAGTCATCTATTTGTCTATATTGCATCACTACAAGACAGTACATCTTTGTGGATCTGTAGAGATCTGCTCCAAAGGGGTGAGTTATTACTTAGTGATTATTATATATGTTTAATAATAACAGGAAAAGCATATTGATAGCAGGAATCTTTCCTAAAATGAATCCCTTACAGCCTTGCTGAATAAGGGAGAACTTGTTACAGATTATATAATAATCTGAAGCAGGCCATCTCAGGATGATCACCTGCTAGTTATTAGCTTGTCCCATTATGGCTCCTGACATCAAATGTCTTATATATTATCTTGTAGGAGAAACATTGTTCAATGCTAAAATAAAATTAAAAGCAAATGAATTCAATTATAAAGTTAATCTACTTAAAACAAACTCTGTACATAAACTAAACATCTTCATGGGAAAACAGTTGCTATTCTTGAATACTCAGTACACAGAGTCAATTACCACCGTTCTCAAAAGAGCCCCCTGGCTTCTCTTTCTGTATGATGAGCCTGTATTTCCATATTGCTCTAGGAGAAGCCACTTGTGCCAGCATCTTCCAGCATCTTGGAAGTCTAGTCCATATCCCTCTCCATAAATCCCCATTTAAATCAGGTAAACACACAGACACGAATAAACGTAGCCACCTAACTTTAATGTTTACCATATCTAAGGACTGTCTACCCCAGCAGGGGTCACCACTGAGGACCAGCAAGTCCTCAACATGTCAAAGCATCAGAAATACAGAAAAGAACATACACAGGCTGGACTTAGTTCTCCCTGCACATATGTAGCAGATGTGCAGTTTGGTATGCATGTGGGTCCGGAACAACTGGAGTGGGGGCTATCCCAAAGCTATTGTCTGTCTGTGAGATATATTCTTCTAGCTGGGCTGCCTTGTCTGGCCTCAGTGGGAGAGAATGCACCTAGTCTCACAGAGACTTGGCGTGACAGGGTAGGGTAATACTCAGGAGGGCCCCACCTTCTCACAGGATAAAGGAGAGGGGTGGGTGGAAGAATTGTGGGAGGGGGTGACCAGAGGAAGGCAGTGAGCAGGATGTAAAGTGAATAAGTAAAAAAAAATTAAAATAAATATATAATTAAAAAAAGAAATATAGAAATGATGTGATAACTTGTTAATCTGCTCTAAACTCCCACCAGTGGTGCAAACAATTCAGTTCTTGATACATCCTGCCAAAATGCTTTGGATTCACAAATGAAAGACTCTCTCTCTCTCTCTCTCTCTCTCTCTCTCTCTCTCACACACACACACACACACACACATAGTTTTCTATTTTAATATGCCTTGAACAGCACAATGGTTGGGCACTTCCAAACCTCCCCACAGCTAACACACTCTTTCCTCTGATATTTCTGAATTATTATTTACTAAAATCTAGATTCCATCTGTGCTACCCCAGACCCAGTTGGGGGAAGGGTCTCTGGGCCTGCTTCTCCCTGATTCTTACATGGCTGGGTCTCTGTTTTCTGCAGCACTCATGCTTGCATCCTATTCTTTTCCTGACAGGGCAATTCTAACACCTCCTTCTTCCCATGATTCCTTGCCCGTGAAATCTAAAGTCTGGCTTTTGTCTCCCTGCCCATCCAATGGCTCCTGGCAACTTTATTTATCAGTTAGATCCAACTGGGGGCAGGGACCAACAGCATCTTACAGGCAGACATGAAGATTCCTGAGTGATTTTAGGAGCCGAATTAACACAAATAGCATTAGAACCAATCCACAATACAGAAAAGAATAAGTGTACTTAACACTCCACACCTAATTTGTTAAGGTCTTTGCAGGGTCACAGTGAGTCCTGAATCTGTCTGCTTTCCCTTCCTCCAAAGCCCTGCCCTTCTTCATCTTTTACTCACTCTGCAGCCACAAGACTCACTCTTCAATGTCAAGTGTGCTTGTTCCTTAGGGGAGCACAGGAAACAGACCAATTCCTATTTTAGGTTTCAAAAATTCTTTTGAACTTTCTTCGAAATATTTTGAATCTGTATACAACTATGCATTCTCGAAGAAAGGCTTTTGATTGTTTCTTTATTTAAAACATGCTTCTTGATTTTATTATTTTAAATGTATGCGTATTTTGCCTGTACATCTGTTTGTGTGCCACATGTATACCTGGTGCCTGAGGTAAGAATGGGGCGTTGAATCTCCTGGGAGTAGAGTTACGTACATGTGGTTTTAAGCCACCATGTAGGCGTTGGAATAAACCTGGGTCCTCTGCAAATGCAACAAGTTCTTTTAACCACTGAACCATCTTTTCAGCCCAGCATTGACTCTGTTTAAATCCATGTGTGTTTATTTCCATTTTGCCCTCATGCCCATGTGGTTTCTGTATTTAAAGGGCATGGGGAGGAAGCGCTGTGGCTCCTAATCTTTGGGAGAAAGCCTTGAGGTCCCAATGTCAAAAGGAAGCTAGCTGTAGGAATTCTGAAAACGCTCCTTACAAGTTGAAAAAGTTGATTTCCTTCTCAGGGACTTTTTACTAAGAACAGGTGCTGGGCTCAGCAAATGCTGTTTTCATACTGTTGGCGTGCTTGATTGGTTTCTCCTTTTCAGATGGATCATGCCAACAGATCTTTTCTGCTGTTGAGTGGTTGTCTTCTCACAACTAACTCTGCTTGGAATTCTTTGGCAACATCAAATTTCACTGTTCTTGTCTAGACACTTTTGACTCTTCTCACCCCTGGGTACCCCCATGCCCAGCACAGACTGTTGCTCTTCTCACCCCCGTGTACCCCCATGCACAGACTGGGGCTACCCAGGGGTACCCAGGGGTGCCCTGGGTCTGCTAGCACAGACTGTGACTCTTCTTACCCTTGGGTAGCCCCATGCCTAGAACAGACTGTGACTCTTCTCACCCCCTGGGAATCCCCATGTCCTGCACAGACTCCCCAGTCCTTTCCATGCTTGGGCTTTTCCATTCATCAGCTATCAGCTAAGAGCCCTTCTCCACTACCCAGTCCCATTTATCTTGTCTCATAGCATCTATGTTTTCCCACAATGCTCTCTGTTCCCTGATAATGCTCACTGATGCGTACTCTCAGCACCTTGCATGGGATGTGTAGTGTAATACATGTTGAATAAATGAAAATAAAAACTAATGACTATATAAAAATTTGAGCTTTACAGATAATGAAGAAAACGAGGATACTTTTCTAATTTTAAATTTGTTTATTTTTAGACCTTTTTGGAAGATGGTCAAGAGTGTTTCTGGGTGGGTGATAGCTTATAACTATGTGCATATTTCACTGAAGACAGTTTGGTATGAAGTGTCAAAACCTTTTAAATGTCATGGAAATGGATTCTGTAAGAATTCTCCCACGTGTGATAGTTATTCTTTGTGTCTGAAGTTTGTCTAGGTTCCAAACTGCATCTGATGACAGAAAAGTCAGTAGCTTGGCCTTTTTAAATGAGATTCAGGATCTGGCTGAGGAAATTTTTGAAACAATGGACAAGGCAAAGAACTTACAAAAACTCTGGCTAAAAAGATCCGAAACTCCAGGTAAGAGCCTGAAAATGTTACCTTGTTTTCTTGGACACACAGAGTGAGAGTTCTCTAGGGTTTAGGTGAAGGTGTGCCCCCTGCTGGATGAGGCCAGCACTACTTGCTGTTTTGGAGGGTAGGCTGGAATGCTCTTCCTTTCTGGGGCATGTAAAGGCCATAAAGGAGGAGTGACCCAGCCCTCTCATAGACTGACGCCCACTTCTCTAAATCACCTCCTCTAATATCATCTACACTTCCCAAGTGGCCTGTCCATGTTTTAGAACTGTCTATGTCGTCTCTACATACACTCCCGATGTGGAGATGTGACTTGGTTTTTGCCCTTTTTGATTTTTGAGAGTATCTCTGTAAAAGGCAGGCGGTCTTCCACAACACATAAGGGAGTTCTGTTTGTCTCTGTCACGATGTCAGGGCTCCTATCTGTAACCTCAGCTTTTGGGAACAGTGGCAGGATTTTGAATTCAAGGTCAGCCTGGGCTATGTGGTGATGATTAGTCTCAATAAGTAATCCCAGTTTTTGAAGGGGGTAGGGTATAAGAGCAGTTCTGTTTCATATGTGATTGAGAGGAGGGTAATCTCTTGAGGTGGGTATATCTATTTTCAGCTTCTTATTTTCTGAGCTATTTCTCATAGCATGTTATTTGAAAATCTGAAAAACAATGATTTCACTTTTCTTTCTCCTCTCCTCTGAAGGTTATGCTTGTTTGTTTTCTGAGAAAGGGTCTTGCTGTGTAGCTCTGGATGACCTGGGGCTTACCATGTAGATCAAGAAGGCTTTGAACTCAGCAATCCTCCTGCCTCTAGTTCCTTAGTGCTGGGATTGCAGGTGTGCCAACATACTCAGATTGTTTTTCTCTGTTTCCACTCACTCTTCTCATTCTGTGGGCATACTCACAATGCCAGGTATGGTTAGCGAGTGGCAAAACTCTGAAATGCATTTACTATTTTTTTTTTTTTTAAAGGAAATTAGTATCAGTGTGGTTTGGGATGTGGCAGCAACGGTTGTCTTTGTATTTATCCTGTTGTCTGTTGCCTATGTGTGTCTCTTTTCACTGACTGAAGCGAGCACTCAGTGTCTGACCAGCTGACCTGTTAAATGTGCTTTGTTGTAGGTTCTTCTTATGGTTCCAGTTTTCTAGCAGTGAGTATCCCAGCAACAGCTCTTTGTGGCTGAGTTTATATTTTAAAGAACTCTGTTAGTCACTTTAGTTTATTTTATTTTATTTTTAGTGATGACTGTGCAGGGTAGGATCAACAGAAATAAATTTACATCAGACATAGATTGAATGATGGGTTTTGATTTCTTAAGTCAGAGTTTTGGGTCTATGAGAAGGAGAAGATTGGAGGGGACATAATGGGTGGTAAATGCACACACACACACACACACACACACACACACACATACACTCAGATTGCTTTGTAGGAGGGATTTAAGTCAACAGGAACTCAAAGTTGGTGAGATCTGTGCTTGCCATATGACTTTAGACCTGCTTGAAACCCAGGGCTTTCAATTAAGGCCATAGTATCAATAGGATGACCTGCTATCATCTGCATACTGTTGAGGCTGTCACAGCGAGGGGTGGGTGGAGAGGCCACTCTTTGTTTCTGGTGATCAGGGGTGGAAATGCTTCTGAACATTCTTCAAAGACAGGCATACACACAACAGACAGGTTCTTCTTTGCTTACACTGCTCCACCAGACATTCAAGGCCTAGAGTTTTTGGTAGCTCTGTGCTCCGGTATTGTGTCTGAACAATTCTCAGCAGGTTGTAAAGCAGCTCATGAAGCTGTGTATGTAATAAAACATTATAAGGGTCAAAATGCCCTGGGTGGGGCAGAATTGCCTGTGCATTCATTAAATGACACCCAATTATTATCAGACACCTGCCCCAACTGCTCCACCAGGGCAAAGGTGCAGCTGACCTTTGCTACCTTGTGGGTTTTTCTTTCTGTTACCCTTGACCTCCATAGCTTCATTCCCTAACACTAAACAGGAGAGAAACAAGGATAGAGAGAAGAGAGGAGTTAGGAAAATCCCCGGATCTAATATCTTTCCTTTTGTTTCTTATTTGACTGCAGCTACTAACAAATTACATCCAACCTCCTTAAGTGACCAACAATCACCCACCATGCTTCTAGGGGCTCTAGCACTTAATGTACTCTCTGAAAGCTTCCAGAATTCCAAACATCATAAAACTGCAGAAATGATCTGCAGCTGGTAAAATCGTGCCTCTGCTAGAGCACAAGGCAAATCACAGTCAGCTGCTGTGGTCAGTTCGAAGCAACCCCATATCCCACACCTGGGATTAAAATGAAAACACTTTCTTATAGTTTTTTTTTTTTTTAAAAAAAAAAAGAAACCAAACTTCTAAAATTGTCACCACACAAAGGAGCTCATCAAGGTTCATGCAAGCTCAGTTTACAAATAACTGAAGAATGTTAGCTTAATCATGTGAAGTATCGTTTTAATGATCAAATTAGCATTTTAAGGGGGTGATGAGCAGCACACCTAAATGTCAGATGGTTTGTGACAATGAAAGACTGATACAATCAATGCTGGAAAACAACTTGATACCTTTGTGGCCTTTCTGACAATTTTTCTTACTCTAAAAACATTCATGCATAAATAGGTTATTTGTGATGATGGATAATTTTAATATTCAAAACTAGGGTAAGTAAATGTTGATACTCTATACAATCAACAATTAACATGGAAAAAGATTGTAGAAACTGTGGAAAGTAGAAACTATCATCATATCCATTATTATGCAGGCATTGAGCCCATGCATGTTTTGAGCTGAAGTGTGGCTGCAGCAAAGCAGTCCTGTTTGTTATGATGAAAGGATTCTCTGTCTATGTTTTTGCTATAGAATTTTGGAAATGATGTCATCATATCACCTTATATATTTCCTTCCTTCCCTCCTTCCTTCCTTCCTTCCTTCCTTCCTTCCTTCCTTCCTTCTTTGCCTGGGTCTTAAATAGCCCAGGTTGGACCCCAACTCTGCATGTCGTGAAGGATGGCTTTGAACTCCTGATACTCCTATCTCTCCATCTCCCCAGTGCTGGGATTCCCAGCATGTTCTGCCATGTTTGGTTTTCTGCTTGATTTTCATTTTGAGTAGATTTTCATTTGGGGTATTCTTATCATAGGAGTGAGACATGTCTTTACAGGACCTTTTGTGTCACTGTGCTGGGCCATAGGTTGTCGATGGTAAAAGCAGAATCTGGAAACTAAGGAATCAACTCAGTTACTTATGCAGTACCTATGTATGTCAAAGATGTAATGCAGCCTTTGAGAAAGAAAGGAGGTGGTGGTGGAATTCTTGATATATTTAGAAGGTTGTACCGGCTGGTTTTGTGTCAACTTGACACAAGCTGGAGGTATCACAGAGAAAGGAGTTTCAGTTGAGAAAATGCCTCCATGAGATCCAGAGGTAAGGCATTTTCTCAATTAGTGATCAAGGGGGGAGGGCCCCTTGTGGGTGGTGCCATCTGTGGGCTGGTGGTCTTAGGTTCTACAAGAAAGCCAGCCAGGGGAAGCAATCCAGTAAGCAGCATTCCTCCATGGCCTCTGTATCAGCTCCTGCTTCCTGACCTGCTTGAGTTCCAGTCCTGACCTCCTTTGGTGATGAACAGCAGCATGGAAGTGTAAGCTGAACAAACCCTTTCCTCCCCAACTTGCTTTTTGGTCATGGTGTTTGTGCAGGAATAGAACCCCTGACTGAGGCAGAAGTCTAACCAGTAGAATCTCTCAGTGGACATGAGCCAAAGTCAAAGTCAAAATTCCCACTCTTTTGTTTTGCTGCCTTTTCCTCTTCCCTTATTTTTTCCTTTTTGATAGTTTACAGTTATTTTAAATGGAAGATTTTCCTCATTTATTAATATTGATATTTGATTTTAGACATACAAATTTCTCTATTTTCAAAACTTTAGAAATAGAAGGAACCTAGTAATAATTTTAAAATCTTGTTTATTAAACATAGTGAGTTGTGGTTTTTTTTTTTTTTTTTTTTTACATATTTGAAGCATCCTCTCTATCTCTATGTCTGTCTCCTCTTTACTTGATCAATAAAATTAAATAGGAAAACTTTTGGTATTTTTTTCCTATCAGATGGATCTCAATAAAACTGAGGATGTGATATCAAAATTGGAAAGCCTTCACCAGCAACCTCATATTTGGGATTTTCTACGTGCGCTGCCCAGACTGCACATGTCCAGTGCTCACTTGGAAGACAGCATGGATGCTGTGACACACATTCTCCAGGCGGGTTTGAAGTAAGCAAAAATCAACAACAAGCAATCCTGTGTGTTATAGCCATAATTTTAGTAGGAGAATGTGTCACTGGGTAATATGTTCATGAAAGACACCCTAATAATGTCCTTCTAAGGCATCTGGAGCCCTTGCACGCTGCCTTCTCCCCATCCATGTGTACATATCTTACCTGTGAGCAGTGGTACTGTGGTACTGTTTAGAGCATATTCAACCATTAGAAAGTTTATATTATCTGATTAGCATTTCATTAGCTTGTATCATCTTCAAATATCATTGATGAAATAGTATATAAAATACTATACTTAATAATCTTACCATCAGCCTTGATGTTTGTTTCTAAGGTTTTCACGGCTAAAAAAGTGACATTAATATAATAATTTTAACCAATAATACCAAAGACATCATATAGCCTGATAGGCTCGTTATCTTGCTGACATAACAAGCATACCCATGTTCCTAGAGGAACATTCTGAAGCAGAGCTTTATGTCATGGGCATCCAACTTTTCAACTAGTGATTTTTACATTAAATTAACTTAACTACAATATATACAGCTCCTTGCAATGCTGACATAGCTGAGGATTGTCAGCCGACATAGCTGAGGGTTGTCAGGCGTGCCTGTCTCTTAGGCCTCACATTCTGGAGCACAGCTCATTGAGGACCAGACTCTAGTTTTTCATTATGCCTTTTGAACTGTAATGGATGTCACTGGTGGCAGAGCATGAAGCACATTCTAACATTTTGTAATCTTAAGCATTTGGCCAGAGTTGTAAGGAGCCCTCCTCTGTCCTGCTGCTGTAAGCACTGGACTGATCAGCTATGGACAATGAAAATAGTTAGGGTGTTTAGAGAGAGGAACAATTTCAAACCAGAAGCTATAATGAGAGTGGCCGACATTGTCATCTTCTGTGGGTTTCGTTTCTGCTTTGTATTCTTTCTATAATAGCACAAAAATCTATTCATAATAGGCATTATGTTATGTTGGGGGTTCAGGGGTGGCTTTTAAAAATCTTGGGATCCTCCTAAAGGCACACAGCTGCAGTGAGAGATTTCCTTAGTGAGAAGCCACATGGAGATTTCCTGCTTGGAACCATGGTGTTGGCAGTGTCAGCTGAAAATGTATTCTGACCTGTAACAGTAATTATTTATAAAATGTTGTCATTTTAAAAATAGGATGCACAACATACTCCTACTAATCCCCCTGTCCAAAGCACCTCATTCTGTAAAACAGTTTGACAGACACTGATTGGCTGGTGAACCTTTTAGATCTCTGGATAGGAACACAGTATGTTCTCCAGGTATTAGACTGAGGCAGCCAAGGTAACTGCTCATCCTCTGTTCACATTGTGTATTCTGTCTGGCTTTGTCAGATGCCAACAGATGCAGAGAAACCCAAGGCTGAGCATAAAACAGGGTCTGTGATAGAACACCCTGAAGTAAGGTGTGTGTGAAAGCCACTCTGGAATATTCCAAGAAAAGAACTCATTTCTGCTTATTCTCCTATCCAGGGAGTTAGGTTCACATTAAACCAAGAAGAATGCAGACACATTAATATCTGGCAACATCCTTGAGCAGGGCTGGAGTCTGGCTAATGGGAATGACATAAGTCTGGAGTTGATACTCCTTGGTTGACTACTAACTCACTCTGCTTTGTTTGTTTTTGTTTTAGTTCATTAGCATCTCTGGGAGATTTGGATTGGCTACCACTGCACCAGACCATCCCCCAGGTTTCTAGACATGTTCTGAATGTGACCATCTCCACCCTGAGGTTTCTGCAGCAGCACAGAGCAGCTGTCAATGGTGAAAGACCCTGAGGGCTGGGGCTATATTGGGGATATTCCACTCTTGTAATATGTTAGCAATCACAGAGCCACAGGGCTCTTTAAAGAATTGATTAATTAAAATATCAACCCAGAACTCACTGTTTCTGTTAGTAAGACAGACATACGATTAAAATTTGCAAGTCAAAACTGACTTTCTACAGCTGTTGAAATTCTTCAGTAATTGCTAATAAGAATTATACTTATATTTTAAACAACTGATTTTTTTTTCTTTTTAAAAATCCTTAAGTTGTACGTTCAGACAAACCACTTGTTCTGTGATTTTTGACCTTTCATTTTTTAAGCTCCTATTGGGAAGAAATTCCAGTCCCTTGTAAGTGGACTTGGAGGCAGTGGGAAACAGTGAGGTTATTCAAAGAAAGCACACTATGTGTATATAATAAGTAGCCCTCTTCAGGGAAGGAAATGGGATCCCCTAGTTTCTTGACTTGAACATTATTAAGCTGTCATTGGATTTAATATTTTACTTGTAAATTGATTCCTATTGGCTCTTTCTTTGTTAAATTTTCTATGGGAAGTGTGGTGGGAGAACAGGGTAGTTAGAATTTATTATCTCTTATCATCTGTTGACTGTCTGTATGTTACCATCCAACCAAACACCTATCTACTTGGCTGGCATCTGCCCACCCACCTCTCTATCATTTATATATCAGTTAACCATTCCCAAGCCACTTATCCCATCATTGCTACTTCATCAACATTACCATCTATCTACCTATTTCATTTATGAGCTGAAAAGGAAACGGGTCTCTCTCTCTCTCTCTCTCTCTCTCTCTCTCTCTCTCTCTCTCTCTCACACACACACACACACACACACACACACACACGTTATTCAAGTATTCTATCATTTTTCTATAACCCAATACTTTAAAACATATTTTATTTTTCACTCTACGTATATGTGTGTGGGCTTGCACACAAGTGAAGTATCCATAGCTATCAGAAGAGGGCATCAGGTTCCCTGGAACTGGAGTTGGTGGCAGTTATGATCCACTGGTTATGGGTACTGGGGAGTTTAAGAAACTCAGGTCCTTTGATTACACGGGCTAGGGTGTGTGTGTCAAAGAACTTGAGAGGTTATGTTGATGCTCTTAGTTGAGTCTTGAAAAGTAAATATTAATGCTACAGAAATGCATGAATTTCAATATAACTTTTGTCTTTGTTTGCATTGTATAACTTTAATGAGTGAGTTCAAAATTATTTAATTTCCTCAGAAAAATAGCACCATTTGGGAAAAAACCAGGTGTAGCGAAGAACACAAATGCACTGTTTTTATTTATAATTTAAATGGACTTTCCCCACGTCTTTAAGTTTGAAACTGTTAAGCTGAATAAAACCTTAAGCTGCAAATTGATAACTTCACTACATTACAAGGAACATATAAATGTTTCCAAACAGCTTAAAGAATTGCATGTGCAGTGTGCATTCACACCACACGTGTAATTGCACAGAACCCATGCCAGCTCAGAGTTTAGGTGTACACGCATACCCAGCTGAGTGTTTTTAGAATAACTACGGCACAAATTGACAGTAGGTCATAGGTCATTCTCTCTCTCTCTCTCCCTCCTTTTTGCTTCCCTTTTCTTTTTCTCCCTGATTTCCTATCTTTCCCCTACCACCTAACTCATGAAAAAATTCTATGGACTGAAAAATCCCCAGGCTGGAAGGACTGAACCACCTTGATTGACATGGGAAGGGGGTTAGTAGACTGTGTGTCCTCAGTAAGGGTGCAGTAAGCCTCAGTAAGAGGCTGCAACCCGACGTGTGGTTCTGAGGGCCAGCGGTGCAGGGCAGAAGCATTTTGCACAGCTTGTTTTCCTGTCTTGCACTTACAAATAAGGTCTATGGGAGTAGCATGGAAAATGGTTGTTGTTTTTCCCTATTTCTTTTTTAATTGCTTTTGTTTAAAATTTGATCGCCTTTTGTGCTTAAGATACTGAATGGAAAACTCCATTGTGTGTTCCTAAACTGTTTTGGAAGTATTTGGTTAAATCTATGTTAATTTGGCTGTAATGGCATGTAAAGCAAGCAAACAAACAAACAAACAAAAAAAGAAACTCAGGTCTTAGGCCCCAGCAGGATTCACTTCTAACCACTGAATATCTCTTTAGCATTCCCCTTTCACTTAATTTTTTTTTTAATACAACTCATTGAGATTTATATATTAGATATGTATTTGTTTGAGTGGTTAGGCTAATCTGGCTGTATGATATTTTATTTGCAAATTGATTACAATAAAGTGACTACATTAAAAATTAGTTTTATTTAGAGGTTGTATCTCACTAAGTTTCCTTGGCTGGTCTTGAACACGTAACCCTCTAGACTCAGCTTCCAAGTAACTGGGATCATAGTTATCAGTGAGGAATGGTTCTTGCACTCAGAGGTGTTATGTTTGTAAAGGAGCAAACGATGTCAGCACAGAAAACAGATCACAGAGAGAAGATATGGCATCTTATTCTTCTGGAACAGATTCAGAGAAGAGTTTCAAAGACTACTAGAATTTGTTAACATTACCAAGGAGCATTTCCAGAAAAGGGGAGCAGTGTTTGATATGTAGGGGCTTGCCAGGAGTGGACAGTGCTCAATGGTCAGTGTGTTTGAGGTATATCAGGCAGTGGCAGAGATGGGCTCAGAAAGGGAGCCAAGTGTAGCATCAATGGCCAATGGAGCAATAGATTCAGGAATGCTCCTGAGGCACGAGTGAGTAAGGGCTAGGGACAGGCAAGTCCTGCCATTGACCTTTTACTTCTGGTGGCTCAGTGTCCTGAGCTATACAATGTATTGGTTTCACAGAGATTCCTGTAGACTCAGATTCATTTCTCCTGCTGCACACAACAGCCTAACACAATATTGTCCTTCAAAATGCCCCCCCCCCTTACCTCAAATTCTATTCGCTGCTTGGGACTCAGGATGGTAAATCTTACGGAGAGGGTGGGTTTCTTTGACTTTTTTGTATGAAGGAAACTAGGTTATTAAGGATCAACTCAATTTTTATATCAATTTAGTTCTACCAGAAGCTATTTCTTAGGTCCAGAATGAAATACTGAAGGTGGGGTAGGAGATATATTAAAACACTGCATTGAAAGATTTTCTGTGATCTCAATTTTAACAAGCTCATTTGGAAGCAGAAATTTGTGCAAATCATCCACATTATAACATTCAATTTAGCTTACAATTGGAGATATAATTACTTTAAAGAATGTAATTAAAACAATTTTATATTCATTTGAGTCAGAGTTAAGAAATATGATTATAGAATAGACTTCTAGAGACCACTAAAAATTGTCTTCATTTCTCTTGTCTCCAAGAAAAATGCTTTTCTTGGTGAACAGATTACAGTTCATGAAGGAAAGGGATGGAGGACCAGTCACATGATTTACTGACATTATTAATTCACAGGATCTGTTCAGCTACAAATTTCAGAATCCTATTGCCCTTCAGTTTTCAAGAATATTAGATTTCTTTTCCAAAGCCTTCTGGTAAACTGTTGACACAATTTTTTTCTGCTCTTTCCTGAAAGTCTGTGTCTAATTCTAATGAGGTATGGGTATTTACAACTTAGGCATGGGAACAACATATTTTGGGCATAAGAACGATTCTATTCCAGGAATGTGATTTTAAATAATGAGATGAAATCTTGCTCTTTCTTGGTTCATGTTACCTTGCACAGGAATCTCTCTTTTGTCCCATGTATCCACACCATATACATTGCCTACACATCAGTCATTTAGCAGTCAATAGGATTTTTGGTTATCAGATCAGCTGTCATGGCACAAAAATGTTTTTGTTCCAGTAACTTTTGTTTTAATGGCCATCTCAAAATACGAAGAGGGATTTGCATTTTGGAAATTTTATTGAGGCATATTATTATTGTATTATTTGTCACTTAAATATCTTACTATGCCTACTTTGTAAATTAAAGTTTACCATGTGTATGTATAGGTAGGAAAAATTTGCTATATCCAGGGTTTGGTTATGTATGTTTTCAGGCATCTACTAGGGACCTTGCAAAGTGTCCTCTGCACATGAGGGGTGATAACTGTACCAACTTTTGTTTATTCTTCTTTAAATTTATATATTTATTTATTTTATATGCATGTATTTGATTGAGTGAGTCTATGTGTATCCTGTGCATTTAGGTGCCCATAGAGCCAAGAAGTCATCAAAACCCCTAAAGCTGGAGTTACAGGTGGTTGTGAGCCAACATGTGGGTGCTGGAAACTGAGCCTAGATTCCCTGTAAGAATAGTAAAAACCCTTAACTTTTGAACCACTGCTCCAGCCAATGTTTTTATTTATCTCAAATGATATTCAATGGTAATTAGATTTAATTTTTTTTATTTATTTAGAAGTAAAATATAATTTGTTTATTATGGGCATATCTGAATATCAAAATAACTAATGCATAAGTCATCTGTGTTCACAGAGACCGTTTACCACCTGTACCTGAAGAATATGGTGTGGGATCCCCAGAAAGTCCAATCTGATCTCAAATCCCAATTTGGTTTCAACGACCTTCAATTGCAACACATCCTGAATTATTCAGCCAAGCTGGAGGGGGTATGCACACCTGTCTTCTTCTCATGGCATTGGGCATCCTTTGAGTGACTCTAGAATATAGCCACACACACCCCTACATGAATCTGCATCTCACATTCAACTGCTAGCCCAAACTTTTAGATACCATGTGAATTGATGCAGCCTCGTCCTTTGTCATCACACCACAAAATGACAGTGTATAGTAACTATTTACAGAATACTCACATGAGGTTAGCTATTTTAACTCACCTGGAAATGAGTTAAACTATATAGGTATAAGTTTGCAGCTCTTAAATTCCATACCATTTTGAATGAGAGAATTTGGCACCTGTGGGCTTTGAAACCTTTGGAGGGCCCTAGAATCAATGCTCCATAGAAGTAGAGAGAACATAGTGTATGTCACTGGGGCCTGCTGGGTAGTGATGGTGGTAGGTAGTTGCCAGGAAGGTGAAATCTGCTTCTGAACTTCAAGCTCCTTAGACATAGCAGCCCTTAGAAATGTGCCTCTCTTTCCTTATTATTTTGTCTCAGCACTCCGGCGGTTCAAAAGTGATAAGAACTTGATTGCTCAGGGAAGGAACCATCAGCATGAGAAGTCAGGCCAGGCCAGGTAGAGATGTGATTTTGACCAACTAGACCAGTGGTGTATAGCTTTAGGCAGGAAAATTAGACTCAGTGGGAGCAGATATATGGAGGATTCTCCAGGCAAAGAGACAATGGATATGAGAGGTGATGGGTTGACCAAAACTAAGCCTCAGTTGCTAAACTAGAAGAAATAAAACTGTTGTCTTAGCCCACCCTCCGTACAGTTCACATGGGTATTGCTGAGGCCGTGTAGGTGTCTTTTATCTGCAGAGCCATTTTCTGTAGCTTCAGACAATTTGGAGTCCCTTCTGCTCTGCAGTAGATACAAGAACGCACGCACACTTGCATCCTTGTTTTGTGAACCTCTTCTCAGACCCCTGCTATGTCTATAGGACTTTTCTTGTATACTCAGTGAAGACCTGATATCTCCTTTGGAACCCGTGGAGTGTACTGGGGGTGAGATTTAGCCTACTTTCCCATGATTTTCCATGTTCTTGTGAGTAACTACGTTTCCTTGATGTATTAACCTTGCTTTGATCATAGCTCTCTAACCCCAAGATTTTTTTAATCTATAAATTTTTAAATAGTATTTGGAGATAAATTCTTTGTGAAGTAATTAAGACTAGATAAAGTCATGGGGTGGTTAACTCATTATGACATTGGTGGCTTTATTAGTGGGGAAGAGACCTAAGTGCCACACTTGCCCTACCTAGCCAGGTAATATTTGATACTATGTTTTGATGAAGAATAAGGTCCTTTCTCATCAGACATCAAGAAGATGCCAGGGACACATTCTTAAACTTGCTAGCCTCTAGACTCTTGAGCTATGTGAACCCAAGAAGCCCAGTAGCTTTAGTCTTTTTGTTTACCACCTGGCACACTGTATGATCTGATTATTTTATGAAATATCTCCATCTTACCTGACTTGAGATTTTAGCTGTCAAAATGTTCCATAACTGCTGTAGTTTAGAGGTGAAGCCCAAGTAATCTGTCTTTTACTCCATTTTCTTTGCTTTTATGGCACAATTTTCTCATTATGTTACAATAATAGTCAAGTAAAATGATAGGACTTTTACATTAGAAAAGCAAACATTTTGAGTTTAAGATTAAATGGAAAAATAGTCAAGAAAGATCATGATATAATTATAGGTGTGGATATAATAAGTTCTTTGGATATAGAAGGTATATAGGTATTATATACCATGTGATTACAGTACCTGTTTCTGCTTTAGCCTGAGAACAACAGTGTAGAGGCTGAAAACAACTCAAAGCAACACCTAGACACTGCTGTTAGAAGTCCAACATGGGCCTTCTTGGTCCAAAATCAATTTATCTTCAGGATTTCATTTCTTCTGAAGGACCTAGATACTATTGTAGAGAAAAACTCTTTCTTCCTTTAGCCTTCTAGTTCAGTGGCTATCCTTATAAATTAAAGTAAAAGAAAGAAAAAAGGCTAGAGAAAACTCAGCTATAACTGTGTAGGTGTGCATGGTAGTTGACAAAGACACTGGCCAAGGAGGCAACCTGGTGACCGGGACTTATACAGCACCATAGTCTAAACACAGTATAGGGTGTGGGCCTCCATTAAGGGAGGGAAGCATTGGATAGGACAGGGCAGGGTCTGGTGGATAGAGGTCATCTCCTTGTGCCCAGGACAGCCTCTAGGTGAGCAGAAGGTCAGGACAAATTCTCTCTTCCTAGTATGACATCATGTGTGTAAATTAAAACTTGTTCTGTTTGTTTTTTAAGATTCCTTTTTTTCTTTTATTCATTTTTTATTGGCTATTTTCTTTATTTACATTTCAAATGTTTTCCCCTTTCCAGGTCTTCTCCTTGGAAACTCCCTATCCCATCCCCCCTTCCCCTGCCTCTATGAGGGTGCTCCCCCACCCACCTATCCACTCCTATGGAACTTTGCTCTATTAAACAGGAAATTTTCTATTGGACTTTTTGATAGGGTGAAAGGTGCTAAAGGGATATATGTTTTGGAGTGATGCATTCTGGAACTATTCACCCCCACCCCTTTTATTGTATTTTTCCATTGTCCATAGGCTATTCAGGGTCCCTGATTTTAGTTTCTTCTCTATCTGGAAATTTACCAGGATTTATCTTATCCAATTTCTCTGATAGTCTTTTGTCTACTGGTACTGGTAATGAGGGCTTTTGTGATTACATTGAGCCCACTTGATAATTGGGATAATCTGTTATTTAGTCAATTAATTGACACCTTAATTCTACCTGTAACCTCAAATTTTACCAGCTATTCAACCTAAAATGTTCATAAGCCCTAGGGGCTAGGATGTGGGAACCTCAGGGTTGGTGGGTCTGCTTCCCACTTTTGTAAAGCCCATGAATGTCTGTTTTCTGTTTGTGTGTTCAGGTCCTCTTCATGTCTAGTCTGACTGATGTCCCTATATTTCCTGTGCTTGTTGGGAGGGGTCACCATACACTGTCCCTGGACTAAAGTAGGATGTAATTTTATCTTTTATACTTATATTGATCTTTTTCTGTCGCACAAAGTGATTTGTTGAGGACCTTGTGCTGTGAGTTCCTTCACTCCAGCCTCAGAGCTCCCATGACTTCTTCAGATGCCATGGCAGGGCCTGTCAATGGGAACTTGCTGTCTTCACATTCTACACTGCATACTACACAGACTGAACATCTAGGCAGCCACAAAGCCATACCCTTCTGACGTGATACATGACCTTGATATTACTTTCAGTTGGGGAAAAAAACCTCAAAACAAAACCCCAAGGAGCTCTGTGGCTTTGATAGTCGTAAGTGAATAATTTTCATCTGAGTCCTAAAGAAAAGTGTGTGATGAGCAAAGAAGCTTCATTGTTCCTTAATTATGACCATTGTCTTCATCCCGTCTGATGTTGAAATGGCACAGCTTGGGAGATATGCCTCAGGAACTCCTTTCTTATAATTTTGGAGGCTGAATGTCTGAGGAAGAAAGGTTTATTTGGCTCAGTTTCAGGAGTGTCCTAGGTTCCTTGGCATCATTGTTCTTGGGGTATTCGGTGAGATGATACATCATGGTGGGAAGTACATGGTGAAGGAAGCTATTTACTTCATGGTATCCTAGAAGCAAAGACAGAAGAAGGGAAGAGGGCCCCAATATCCTGTAGAAGAGCACACCCCTGATCATCTGATTTTTCCATTCTAAGCCTCATCTTCTAAGGTCACCTCCTAATACCATCTCATTGTTCTCTACCACTTCCAAACTGTAGAGCACCCCAGAGGCTCTATTCTATCACATTGTCACCTTGTGGGTGATGGCTTCCATGTAGGCATTTTAAAGTGATGAAAGCATTCCTACCACAATAGCCATCAAGAGAAGTTCTGATGGCCCTACAGTTATTGTAAGAATCCAGAGTGGGTGGATGTAGCTTATTTTGCCACACACATTGGTAGAGTAGGTTCAAAGAAGTTAATAAGCAAAAGAGGATTGGTTCAAAATGGTAAAGCAATGTCTAGTCAGGATGCAATGTTAATCATTCTTATTTTACCTGTTTTTGATAAATACAAAAGACGGCAAAGTACCACTGTTAGTTCAGAGTATCAACTACTGACTTAGTCTGTGATGGCTTTTGATGGGAGAATGATGCTGAGCAATGTTTGACTCAACCCTGTGTTTTCCTTCTGGTGAACCAGCAGCTCCCATTGCTGTGCCTGATTCTAAAATAGCAGGACCTAGTTTTGTCCTTAACTCTAGAGGCCTCCCCTCAGGACAAATACCACAGACATTTGAATGATACTTACCAGTGTTCAATCATGCAAACACATGAGCTTTGACTCCAGCAAGATTGGGGAATTATTTTGAAAGAAAAACATTCCAGGAAAACCAGCTTCACTTCTAAGTAGTTTTTGTTTGTTCCAGATACCTTCTCACAGCTTCCTAGAGAGGATGGTATGTTCCATCTTGTCCAACACATCAGAGGATGAAGCCGAGGGCAAGGGCTACAAGGCCGACTGTCATCCCAAGTGGTCAGCAGTCAAGAACTACATCATCCATGCAGTCAGTTGGCTGAAGCTCTACGGACAGGTGCTGTTGTATGTCCGGATGCTCTGAGTGCAGTAGGCCTTTGCCTCTCACATCACTTGTTATGTGATTCTATGACTTTTCTGGGAAAGACCATAGGTCCTCCATATCTGCTCATTGTGACCTCCTCTGACATGTATCAAATAGCCTTAACCTATCAAACTCTCAGCCCAAGACACCAAAAATATTTAACGTAGGCACACAAACATACCTGTTAGCTAAGAGGTTCCTAAATTCAAATTTTGCATATCATGTTCATGTTGCTGGCATATGAGATCCCTTGGGCCACTTTGACTGATAGATATGCAAACGTTGCTTTTGGCTTGTGCTCTCTGTGTTTTTTCCTTGAAATATCATGCAAAATTAATGACTGATTTAAAGGCATACCAACTGTCTTCATAGATGTAAGGGAAAAGTGTATGCATGTGTGTTTCAGAGAAGCAAGACTGGTGTATTGAAGAGTTCCTTGATCAGTGGAAAGTTGGTGGCTCCAAAGCTCACAATAGCCCTGAATAGCCCACAACTCTGTTCCTTGAGATACAAGGACACTAACGGGGAACTCTCCTACCACAGTACCACCCATTCTTTGTCAAATGTCATGTCTACTTGCATCCTTTTTGCCCTGGAGAACTCACTCTGACAAAACCTTCATCCCTTCCAAACATGCATGACGGATAAAGGTCAGAATCTCAAGTATTGGATAAAAGAAATCATCAGAAAAATATATATGACTGTTCACTTGATAGTGTATTTTATTCATCACTGAAGTGAAGAAGAGACAGTGCTGAGGAAACCAGCATTTAAAGTGTTAATGGGGGTTGCTAGTCAAGCCTCCATCAGTCTACCTGCATTTATCAGTCTACCTGCATTCGCATCATGCATATCCTCACTGTTTGATCTGGGCACGAGACCTTTGTACAGCATGGATGATGACCTTAGCGCTAGCTGCCTTATGTGTATCATTACCAGACCTGTCACAGAGTGCTATCTAGCAACTGCTTATTAATGACAGGGTAAATTTTAAAGCTCTTCATCAAACTATCTTCAATGAAATTGTTCAACTTTCAAGTTAGATCTTTTGAAACAAAATGCATAGGTTTTTTTTTTTTCCCCCGAGACGGGGTTTCTCTGTGTAGCCCTGGCTGTCCTGGAACTCACTCTGTAGACCAGGCTGGCCATGAACTCAGAAATCCGCCTGTCTCTGCCTCCCAAGTGCTGGGATTAAAGGTGTGTGCCACCACTGCCCGGCCAAAATACATAGTTTTAACTTCTTTTTCCTTGTTTCCTTTCAAGAGATGATCAAAAGAATAGAGGAACAGTAAATAAGCAGTGTGTCCCTTGTTGACATTTATAATCTCTAATTTTTGAGTAGACATGAAATCATAGGACAATTGTAATAGACATTTTAATTGACCAGAAATGAGAAAACTGATCATTTAAAATGGTCGTTTACTATTTCTTAAGTTCAGTGTTTCTAATGTGTTTGATAATCTACCTTTGTTTCTAAATTTGCAGATGTTTGACCAGTGGCAGCAGGGTAGTCTGCTGCAGAACCTGCTTGCAGGTGCCAGCCACAGTCTGGAAGCCCTTAGGGACCAGTTTAAAGAGCAGAGCAAGTCGTGGAAGGTGGTGGAAGCCCTGCACACTGTCCTGCTCATCTTGAATGACAGCTTGGCAGCGGATGGCCCCAGAGACAACCATCTGTTTCCACAGATGTAAGGCATATGTATGTCTTTTGCCGCTGAGTATGTTTGATCACACTGACATGCTAGGAATGTGCAATGATGCCATCGGAAACAAATTCTGTAAAAATACAGCTAAACATGGATGCCAAGTTAGTACATGGGAAACCGAAGGCTTTTATTGTGGGCACTGCCAGGATAGACCTGTGCAGTTATCTAGACATGGGTGTGGATATGTAAAGCTGTCTGATGGGCTGTCCAGGTGTGGTGACACACATCTCTCCTTCCAGTGCTCAGGAAGCTGAGATCTCTTGAGCTCAAGAGTTTATCCCGGCCTCAGTGACAATAGTTCGTGTCTCAAAAAATAACCAACCAACCAAAACCAAATGAACAAACAAACAGAAGTTAGTAATCTTGAATTTCGGGTTGATGTCTTTGTCTTAAAATGAAAACACACACACACACACACACACACACACACACACACATCAGAGGTACGTTCCCATGAAGTGTCTCCTGTATTCATTCATACTTCAAGACTATATGTTGAGAAGTATGTTTGTTAGGTAGGTATTCTGATCAGTGCTGGGCAACTGAAATAGTTTTGTAAGAATAGCCTGTTTCTGGATAATCCTGGAGTAAGGCTTATTGTATAGAAAGGCAGAAGAAGTTGACACCGTTTTAAAGATTAGTTTGCATGGGGATGTGTGGGGCCTGGCCATAACCACACCCTCCTTGCTAGTTCAGCAGCAGATGTATTTGCGTCTGAGATCTGCTTAGCTATGGTTTCACAACTCTGCGTTCAATTTCAGAGCCAATGCATTCCGCTTTGACTGTGCGTGTGCACGTGTGCATGTGTGTGTGTGTAAGTGCATGTACATGTGTGTGTTTATGTATATGCAGGTTGTTTGCATAGTGTGTTATATATGTGTTCGTGTATATGTATGATATGTGTGATTATATATGTGTGGAGTGTGGATATGTGTATTTGTGTGTTGACTATGCATGTGTGTGGTTTGTGTTTAGTGCAGTGCATATACTTCTGTGTGTGTGATGGATGGATATGTGTGTGTGTGTGTGTGAGTTTGTGCTAATATGAATCCTAATAGCCTCTGAAATTAATGCTTTCCTCAGAAGACCAAGGAGATGCCCTGGGCCATGGGGTATTGGGACTGTGGGTAGCAGTGCCATAAATGTTGTAGAAAGATGCACATGGGAAACAGCAGGATGCCTTGAGACAGGAGAAGGACAAAGAGCAGGGGAGTCAAGAACTTCAAGTACAGGACACTGTACTGTGATCTTGAAAACTGCCCTGCTGGTTTGCTTGGGAAACATAAGGGACAGATTGTTATATAATACATTAATGAACACACCACAGTAAGTCACCTCAATTATCTTATAGACGAAAGGCCCCCTGACACTTCAGCCCAGGGTCTTGACTGTTCTCTGACATGCAAGAAGAATGAAATCCAAAGATGACTCACTTGTTCCTTAGCTCATTCAGACTTTAGGGAAGCTGAAGATTTCAATATAAGCTGTCCACCAAGCCACGGCTGACCTCTCTGTGCACAGTTAGGTCCAGGAAGAAGAGCACCTGATATTGCCTTAGCTGTCTACCCACTGAGTGCACAGGGCATTGGCCCCAGGCATCTCCTTTTTCATTCAGACAACACTAGTGCCACAGCTAATACAAAACTGCCTCCCATCGTGTCTGGACAACAAGCACTTGGACAATTCTGGCTCTTCTGTCAGCCTCTCTGGGCCTCAGCCACTTTACCTGGTAGTAGCCACCAGATAATCTCTAAGGTTTTTTCAAGTTACTAAACCATTGGTCTTCTGGAGATGTTACCCTACCCAGTGACCTCATCCCTTCACGTTACAAAAAGGGTTAGTCTATCAACATGACTAGATTACTAGGATTGACAGAGAGTCCCCCTGCTTCCACTCTACAGACAACGCCATACTTAACAGAGGATAGTCTCACTTCTGCTAACATCTGCTTATGCCTCCTTCTAGACGTCCCTCTGCCTTGTCTTCACTGATTCACTGGTTTTTCTAACATGGATGTCAAATATCCCCTTACAACCTTCAAGGCATTGCAATCCCTCTCATTAATTCTGTTGTTTCTGGAGTTGTCGCTTCCTCCTTGTCCCTCTCCCCTTCCTCCCTCTCCCTCCTCCCATCGTCTCCCTCCCCCTCCACGCAGAGTCCCATCTCAGCAGGTCAGGTTGAAGCTCTGACCACTTTCTCTCAGATAGTGTTCTTTCTTACCAGCCATAATTGTGGCTGGCCACTCTGGCCTAGACCCTGTAGCACCTTGAGTGTTTCCTCTACTTTAGGGACTGTCTTGCTACTTCTGCTATAACTCTTGACTCTGTTGAAACCTTGTCTGTCTCTCAGTAGCCACACTTATAGTAAATCGAGCAGTCACTTGTACCAGGATCCTATAAGATTTGCATTCAGCCCTTGTCAGGAAACTGGCTCATATCCCAGGTGCTGGTCCAGGAAATCACATTTGTTTTTAATTCCTTGTCTCTATAGCCAATCTTTCACATCTTTCCCTGAAGTCACTGCAGACTCTCTCGTTGTCTTGGGACTTTGTTCATGCCAGTTTGGTGGCTGGGCTGTGGGAATACATCTGGACACTGATACATAGCAAAGATTTTGGGTAACATGGACTCTTAGGGTAACCCTGGACATTCCAGCAAGACCTGACTCATCAAGCACACATAGAACTCTTTGCTTAAATATATGGTCTTAAAATCCCCTTGTTTGTTGGTGCTTGAAGAGGTTCAGCAGCCCAGATTCAGATTCTATACCACATACTGGATGGTCTTTTCCACTTGCCAAGTAAATAAAACATAGTTGTCTTCTTTCTCATTCTTCCTGTGAGACAATCTGCTTGCTCCTCAGTATAGCCTGGAGTGCCTTAGAGAGTGAGCCATCTGACCTTGCTTTCATCCTATGGAAGTCTCAGTTTAAGAAGCTACCCTTCACGCTGGGTAGAGAGAGGTGGTTCATCCAGGGTGATGGACTGGTGATAGATCATTCTTCCTGCTGATTTCTTGTAAGAGAACCATCATTAGGATTCTTCCTCACTCTTCCATACTCTTTGTAGTTGTGGGATCCAACATCCCACTGTCTATAGAACCAAAGCCACATGTCAAACATGTACTTTACCAACCACTGGTGAGATGCTCTGAGGAGGTAGATGCAGGTCTGAGTAAGTCCAGATGGACACAAGCAGCACAGCTTCATCCAGGTTTCAGCAGGGGTAGAGTGGGGCAGGGTGGTTTGCTTGGATTCTGTACTGGCTGGTTTTGTGTGTCAATTTGACATAACCTGGAGTTATCACAGAGAGGAGCCTTCCTTGAGGAAATGCCTCCATGAGATCCAGCTGTAAGGCATTTTTTCAATTAGCTATCAAGGAGTGAGGGCCTAGCCCCTTGTGGGTGGTGCCATCCCTGGGCTAGTTGTCTCGGGTTCCGTAAGAAAACAAGCAACACAAGCCAGTAAGCAACATTCATGGCTTCTCCATCCATTCCTGCCTCCAAGTTCTTGCCCTGTATGAGTTCCTGTCCTGACTTCCTTTGGTGATGGACAACAATGTGGAACTGTAAGCTGAATAAACCTTTTCCTCCTCAACTTGCTTCTTGGTCACGATGTTTTGTGCAGGAATAGAAACCCTAAGACGGGCTCCTAGTAAGCACATCTCTTACCTTTTGTCTTTTATCTGGCCACTCTTTTCCTGGTTGAAGATGCACTGTGTGCCCATGAAGATGCAGAAAGTCTGGAGTGGCTTCTCTTGGTAACCTTGCTCTTCACTGTGACCTGCATATGGTTCCCCACCCTGCATATGGTTCCCCACCCTGCATATGGTTCCCCACCCTCCCATTTTAGCCTTCTCTCATTTCCAGTTCCCACACTCACTTCCTTCACACTTTCTTGTCTTACTTGTCATCTGCATCCGTTTGAACCACAACAACATCATCCTTCTTAACAGACCAGAGCCCTGATGGACCATGTGTTGGGCCTCTGCCTCTTCCTGCAGCCCCAGATCCCCAAGCAAGGATGCAGAGGCTAATAAGTATTGCTGGAGATTCTGCCCTCAGTGGTTTTCTGCCAGGCTTTCAAGGTGAACATCTTTTCTAAAAAAAATCCTTATAGTAGAATCCAGGTTGAATAGCTAGCATCACCCCTCAGACATTGGAGGTGTCAAGCAGTCTTAGAAGTTACATTTTTTTCCTTTGATCTTGGAGACTCTCAGCTTATCCTATGCAGGATTCCTTTGATGGGTCTTTTATGTCTTTTTTATTCCTTTGAGGGGTCAATATTTTGAAAGTCAAATTAAATTTCTGTGCCTCATAACCGTAAGGTTTAAGGCATTAAAAAAAACAGTAGGTTTCCCTGTATATCCCAAGCTGGCCTTGAACTCACAATCCTTTGCATTGGCCTGCCAAGGTCTGGGATGATAGGCATAAACTGTCATTCCCAGAAATGCAAATATTTGTAAAAATAAGCTGATACTTCAACCTAATTTTCACCTGCTTCATACATTTCTGGAGGTAAAGAGAATATTTAATTTGAACCTGTCTTCTAAAAGAATCTTCCCAGCACAGAATTCAACAACGATGATGCAGTTTGTCAAGAACTCAGCTAGGTGCTGAAGTTGCCCTTTCCATAAGCACAATCCCCTAAGTGGTGGAACATTTTCCTTTGCTTCAACTCTTGAGTTGGTATATTTGCTTATTTGCCCCCAGATTCCAGGATCTGAGCAAGTTGCAGCATGCCTTGTCAGAACTGTCCCCATGGCCAGCTCTGCAGAGATTGCCCCTGCTGGATACTATTCTCAGGAACATGATCGCCCAGGATTTGCGGTTTGTTCAAGGTAAACCAGCTCTGCTTTTCTTTGTCCCCCACTGACTATGAGCAAGTGGAAATCATCATCATCATCATCATCATCATCTTCTTCTTCTTCTTCTTCTTCTTCTTCTTCTTCTTCTTCTTCTTCTTCTTCTTCTTCTTCTTCTTCTCTTTTTCTTCTTCCTCCTCCTCCTCCTCCTCTTCTTCCTCCTCTTCCTCTTCCTCCTCCTCCTCTTCCTCCTCCTCCTCCTCCTCCTCCTCCTCCTCCTCCTCCTCCTCCTCTTCTTTTTCTTCTTCTTCTTTGTTTTTTCGAGACAGGCCTGCCCTGGCTGTCCTGGAACTCACTCTGTAGACCAGACTTGCTTCGAACCAGAATTCCGCCTGCCTCTGCCTCCCGAGTGCTGGGATTAAAGGTGTGCACCACCACTGCCCGGCCAGTGGAAGTGTTCTTGTGCCTTGCTGGTGAAATTATAAAGTTTCTGTGTTTTGTTTGTATTGTATACATTTACATATTGCTACAGTGGCCTCAGGGGTGTGTCCCATACAATGTGCCCTGCTCCTCTCACAATGAAGGGCACATTTTGCTCTTTAGCAGAGCCTGCAGTGTGGTCCTGGTCAAGCCATTTCATGGGACAGTTTAACTTTCTTACTGACATCAATCCCATGATCCTGGAGATGTCCCCAAGACACTGTGCATAAGGGCATTGGTATCTTTGCTTGCCTGCCCTCTGCACTGCTCAGAGCCTGCATGGGATTGAGATCTTTCGAAGAGTGCAGAATGTCCTTTTGTGAACTTTCATTGCCTGGCAGGTGTTCCTTCTGCCCTAGTTTAAGGAAGACAAGATTACACTTTGATTTCATGGGCCAAATCCTTTTCACCCTTCTAGGGAGAAGAGAGGAAGACTGTGAGGGGTCATTGCTTTAGAAGCAAAGTGCTCTCATCACAAAGCATCCACACTATTAAGTTCTCAGAAACATTCCATCATGTTCCTGGTTTCCTATCTCATAAGATAATGAAGCATTTGATAACAGGCTGGCTTGCTGAAATTCATGTTTTTGGAATTCACTTTACTGTTTCATGGTTATGGAGAAAATCGAGGACAGGAGAAACCTAATCCAAACAGGAGGTTGAAGCACTTTTCTGTCTTGCAGAATTCCTCAGTTATCTGGAGAGGTCAGCAAGGGATTTTATACCTGCTGGGTCTGAAGAACGGAGACTAGAAAAGGATGTGTTATTTCAGTGGCTAAACCAGGTAAAGATTATACACAAACCATTTTTCCCTACAAAACATTCAAAAGGACCAAGCCAGTATTGAGCTTTGCCAGTTGTGAGTTTTACTGATGACATAAGGAGAATGGGCAGGTTTTTTGGAAAATGCTGGGCTTTACTTTAACATGGCTGTTTCTACTTGTAGTTGTTGATTCCACCGAGAGCATCACTGTGGGTTCCTAAATGTCCCCTCTTTCCATCTTATTAATTTTTCAGCTGTTGACAAAGAATGCTTCTGCCATTTGCCTGGATGGACATTTGTCTCAGGAGACTCCCCTCCCCATTGGGAACTTGAGCATCTGGAGGAGTGTCTGGGGAGTGCTATGCCATACCCCATCCTTCAATGAGACCAGTGTTTTAAATGAGCCCTTTCAAGCAGTGAAGGATGCTGTAAGTATCCACCATTAGATCTCTCCAACAGCAGCAACTGGACTTCTGTTAAAGGGTAAGTCACCCAACATGGTAATATTGAACCTGGAATTTGGACCATGTAAGTATTGGCATCCCTGAAAGGATGCTGCTGCCTGAAGGGTGGCTACCCCTCAGCTCTATCCCTCCTGACTACTTGGGTGTGGTGGTGCATACTCCCTGCCACAACCTTCCTGGCAACCTGTGAGAGTACTGCAAATGTCAAAAAACCATGCATCTGCCTCTCTGGTTTCCTGGTTTCTTCCCTGCTTTGTTTTTCCTAGTTGCATATAGGAAGGAAAGCAGAGAGTGAACGTTGGCAATAATTAATGTACAGCAGCTTGTAGCCATGGCTTTTAGTGATGAGAGGATTTGAAAGTCACTCTCTTCTCCTGTCACTGTCTAGCATCCAGACAACCATGCTAAACATTCACACAGACTATGGAATGTTTCAAAAAATGATTATGTCAACTTCAGCACTTATTTTTCTTATGGATAATTAAAATGTATAATATTCTTATGTTTATAATTTTGCTCCTCTTACAATTACTTGCCTCTTAAAAAATTCTTCCTTATATTCATTAGAATATAAAATTAGTGAAATAATAAAACCAGTAAAATAGAAATGATTCTGAGCAAAATTAAAGTGGAAATAAGAATGTGTACACAGTTAAGCCCTTCACTGTCTTCTCAACATTTATAATGCATGCAAAGGAGGTATACAAACATGATCTTCTCTAGTTGAGCAGGGCAGATAACATGAGTACATACAGATCTGCATCTGGAAGTTTTCTCAAAGACATTTTTTTGTGTTTTGAATGTGGAGGAAAACTTGGAAGCTAAGAAGAGTCGTAGAGGGTTCTCATTAGACAGAAAGGGGTACCTGAAGTTATATAGGCACAGGGAAACCCCATGGGAAGCTGGGACTGACTCAGTGGGATCTGTAGATGGCAAGCATAGTTCTTCAGCTGTATGAGAAAGCTTCTCAGATAGAAGTTGGGTGATTTGACCTGACAAACCATTCCAAATCTCAGTGGTTGGACTCTGGGGCTGAGGGAGGCTCAGCCAAGTAGAGTTGTCTCAGTCTTATGGATGTTCCTTGTACAGCTGTGATCTTGTGATTATAGGGGCTGGAGTTAGGACAGTGAGGTTGTGGGGCTTATCTTTTCTCTATAATAACTCCTTGTGGGCTTCCTTGATATTCAAGGATTCATAAAAGCAACCGGGAAAGAAGAGACGTTTTCAAAGTTTGTGATAACTATTCAGGCTGAAATTTGTATAAGTCATTCTGCAACATTATGGACTAAAAGCTAAACCTCAAGGGACTGTGGGAGGGAGGGGTTACCATGAGGAAGCTTATTGGGTCTGATTCTCTGAGAACTTTGTTAAGCATTCCCCCACCATATTTGGGGAGATCGTCTAACACATGTGGCAACAACACTAGAATATTTATTAGATGCTTAATGACATGGGGGATATACCTGGTTTATAGAGTGAGTTCCAGGACAGCCAGGGCTATACAGAGAAGCCTTGTCTCAAAAAAACCAAAAAAAAAAAAAAAAAAAAAAAAAGACATGCATTCGGGATAAAGAATCTTAACTTTATTATTGGGTAAAGTTTTATTTTGTTGGTTTAAATGGGATCCCACATCTGCCCCAGGGCTCAGGCCACTGGGGGAGGCAAGATTCAGGAAGTTTGACTGTGCTACCCCACAGTGCTGAAGGGTGGGTATCAGGCTGTGAGAAGCTGCAGAACACTGCCTAGGGGTGGAGGAGCATGGCCTGGGGTCTCTTGAGGACTACACGGAGCCTGCTTGGGGATCCAGAACCTGCCGTGAGGCCCAGACAGTCTGCTTCTCAGGTTCTTGGGCATCCCAGATACTGCTGGATGCTGCAGAAGAGCTGAGAATGGAGTGGGGGCCAGCAGGTTGGATCTAGCCTGGGGCTGAGGGAGAAAGGTGGGGAGGAGCCCATCTGGGTCCCGCTGGGAACTGAGTCCTTGGCTTGTTGGTGGCTGGATGGCTTGGCTTGGTAGAGGCCATGGCTGGGAGTGCTAAGAGGCCTTCTTCTGCAGGAGAGTAGACATGTCTCTTTAGATGAGGACCTGTTCCATTGCTCCCCACGGCAGATCCCAATGAGAAGAGACAGTCCATGGTTTTAGGGCATTTATTGTCATGGCAGAGAGTAGCCATGAGTAAAACCGTGCCCTACTTTCTTAGGGCAGGCTTGAGGTTAAATACCTTTTTCAGGAAAAAGTGTCTGAGAAGTGGATTTTATTGGCTAAGCCTCTAGGTACCTTATTAAAATGGAGATCTGTCTTGAGGCTACATGACCACACATCCTCTACCTGTGGAAGGGCTTGGGGCATTGCCCTTACATGACTGATGGTCATAGACCTATGGAGAGCTGTGTCCTCATGTCAGGAGCCTGGGGCCCAGGAGCATGGCAAAATGCCTATCATCCCTTGCATGGTTATCCCCTGATGGGTCACCAGGGTTTTAAATCTTAGCTCGACCAGAAACCAGACTGCAACTTTGAACAATTGAGTAAAAGTTCATGTCTAAAACTACCTTGAGAATGTTGTCCAGGAGTCTGTATTCTCCATACAGACTTTTTATACTTTGATAAATGAGCAAGGTAGGCTCCATATCAAATGCCCACATGAAATGCTTTACTTAACTTTTGACAGGTGATTTTTCCTTTCCATTTTAGGGCCGTAGTTTGCAAGATGTCATTGAAGGACACACAAATGGATCAGTTTTAAAACATGATGGGCATTTCAGCTGGCAGGATCTTGGGGCACAACTGACAGAAGTAAACTTTACCTGTTCTCGGGTCTTCCAGCTTCCAAGAGCTGATGCTTCACCTGAGAATAATGTCTCTCCTGGTGGCTGTGAGAACCAGCTTGTCTCCACAGTGTAAGTATGTGTTGGATGGAAAACTTTTCAGGCTTAGATGTTGGCAAGATTTCAGGTGCTACTTGGTGATAGTTTACCATCATACATTCTGTTCCTAAAGAGTAGAATGGAAAGATACTTTAAAGAGATTAACCCATTGCTAATATAAGAAAGCTTCTAAAAATAACACATTAATAAAATATTAATAAAAACTATAATACAGTTTCCCTGTTCACTGACTTATAAACTTTCATGACAAGCCCCAGGCCTGTGTGTTTCCATATAGGAGGCTGCTCAAGTGATCTATACCTTTTTCCTATTTCATGACCCTTTACATCAATAACCACCTTTTGTGGCTGCTAATAAGCTCACAGTCAAGTAAATCAAATGGGCATTCATTTTTTTCTTAGCCTCAAACTTTATTTTATATTGTTGTGTTTATTTCTTCTTGCTTTTTGCTTGATTTGCTCTTTTTTGTGTGTTTTATATATTACCATATGGTTTTCCCTCATTTCCCAAATCAAAGTAGAAGAATTAATAAATAAATAAATATTATGTGAACTGTTTAAGATTCTAATTGCTTTTTAATCTGGACTGTCATACATTTGCAGTCTTTGCCTTTGGGTGGGTTTATAAGTATATGTCAATGTGAGTACTGTTAGCTAAGTTCTACTTTTTGGATTCTCTTGGCTGCAGGGTATCTCACATACTTGAAGAAGTACAAATGTCTATGCAAAAAATGTCTTACTGGAAAATCCTCTCAGGGATCATCAGGAAGACATGTGAATTGGCTCGATATGTGAACATGCATGAAAGTTTCCAGAATGATCTGATATGTAAGTCAGGAGGTGTTAATGATAGGAATGTGTGTTGTTTTTCCCACCTAGTGAGATAGAGTTGTAGTATGAAGTATTATTGTGCATCATGAAGGGAAGTCTAAAGTGGGAGTCCCTTGACGAGGCTAGCTATTATAGTTACTGTGTTCAGGGTTGCTTTATAGATGTGATAGTTCTGCTTTGTTTGACCAGGCTTTTTCAGCACCACTCACAGAGATTTTATTCACTCTGAAAAATTGTCCTTGTTTAGATGAAAACATGTATTTGGTTTTTGTAATTGTATTTGTTCACTGAGAGTTTTGTACATGTTTTGATCATATTCATCTCTCTTCCAATGCTTTCCTCCCTCCCTCCCCACCCAACTTTGTGTCCTTTTGTAATTTTTTTTAAAACCCTTCAAGAAAAATTTGTGCTGCCTAAGTATTCTTGATTGTGTGGTCTTTCGCTGGAGCATGCTGACTTACTAAGGGCTCTTAGAGAAAACTTTCTCTACCTGTCCCAGCAGCTAATAACTGCTAATAGCTCCATGGCTACATGTGTGTTTGTGTGCCTTGCTCCCTATCTCCATATTGATTTGGTCTGGCTTGAGCTTGCACAAGTCTTGTGTGTATTGTCACATTGCTGTGATTTCATATGTACAGATGTCCTGCTGTGTCCAGAAGTCTTATGTTTCCTTGTAGCTATCTTTGGCTCTTATACTCTTTCTATCCTTTCTTCTGAAATGATCTCTGAGCCTTGGGATGGGAGTGTGGCATATATGTTCCTTTTATGGCTGAGCATTTTGTAATGTCTTATTCTCTGAACTTTGTGTATTTATGGGTCTCTGTGTTTATCAATATCTACTGCAAATAGAAAATTTTAAGATAATGATTATGATGTGCATTTATTTATGGGTATAATGATAAGTCATTAGGAGTCAGTTTAATACTATGTTCATTTATCAGAACAATTTTATTAGGTTCTCCATAAAGAGAGCTAATGACTTGTCTAGCTGTAGCTTCTTGTCCTAGTGATGATGCCAAGTATAGGTATGGGTTTAATTTTGTGGAGCAGAACGTAAATATTCATGCCACCATTGTACCAGTAAGCACATCTTACCAAGGCAGTAATTATTGTAGCTCTCAGTGTTCACAGCTGGCAATGTGGATTTCTTATTTCTTCTCTGGTTTTCTTTCTTTCCTTCTCCAAATTGCTGCCTTTCAGACTTCCAATGAGTTGTCCTCTCTGGATCTCTGTTGTAAACCTACGCCTCACAAGACAGAAAGATCTTGCAATTCTTTTAGGTTATACTCTGAGAGCTCTGAACTTCAGGGTGCTAGGTCGTTTGTAGCATCCTCCTGGACTGGATGATCCTGTACATTAGCCACTCTCCTTTACCATCCGATATTCCTTCTTACCTATTCTTGCCTGTAGTCTTTAATTTTGTATTCCTATTGCTATCCTTTTGGATTTAGATTTAAAATCTTTTAAATGTATTTTTCACTTCTCATGGATAATGTGAAGATTCCTGTCTTAGTTCTAGCTGAAATTTCATGGAGACTTCAGTAAACTTGAGCTTTGAAAAACTGCTTCATGATGTATACTCAGTAGGTTCTTTCTACTTGATAATACTTTGGAAAATATTTCTTATTTTTATTCTTCTCTCATATATTACATGCTGACTGTAGTTTTCCTTCCCACAACCTCTCCTCATTCCCACATGGTCCTTCTCACCAAAATGTGCCTTCCCTCAGAAATAACAGGCCTTCCAGGGACATCAACCAAGCATAACAAGCTACAATAAGACCAAGCATATACCATCACATCAAGGCTGGACAAGGCAACCCATTAGGGGGAAAGGGTCCCACAAGTAGGTCACAGAATCAAGGACAGGCTCCACTTTGACTTTTAGGATTGCTACAAGAACATCAAGCTACTTAGCCATAACATAAATGTAGAGGACCTAGGTTAGACTCCCGTAGGTTCCCGATCTCTCAAGTTCCCATGAGTCCCAGTCAGTTGATTCTGTGGGCCATATTTTCCAGGTATGTTCCTGATTCCTCTGGTTTCTTCAGTCCTTCCTTCCACTCATCATCAGAACTCCCCAAGTGCCACATAATGTTTGGCTGTGATGTTCTGTATCTGCTACCATCAGTTGCTGGATGAAGTCTTTCTGGTATCTTTGATGAAGATTCTGCTAGGCTTTGGTCTTAGAACACTCTGCTGGCAGGACAAATTGTAGGTTGAAAGTTATTTTTGAATGGGTTGGTGTCTCAATGCCTCCATTTAAGGCCTTGCCTGTTTACAGAAGATGACTGGTTCAGACCCTATGTCTCTTATTACTAGTCTTTGTTAGGGATACTCTTGTAGATCCCATTGAATTTCCATTGCACTAGGATTCCGTCTGCTCCCCCAAATACCCCTCAATTTCAGTTGTTTCCACCAATACTTTCATCCCCCAACAAGATTCTTCCTGTTCCCAATCCCACCTGCCCCCAGTCTACCTGGGAAATCTACTTCTTCTTCTTCTTGGGGAGATCCTTGCATCTCTTCTTAAGCCCTCTTTCTTACCTACCCTCTCTGGGTCAGTGGGTTGTAGCATGATTGTCTTTTACTTGACAGCTAATATCCACTTATGAGTGAGTACATACCATGTTTTTCTTTCTGGGTCTGGTTTAACCTCACTCAGGATGATGATTTTTTAGTTCAATCCATTTGCCTGCAAATTTTATTATATCATTTAACACCTGAGTAATTGTGTAAATGTACTACATATTCTTTATCCATTTTTTGATTGAGGGACATTTATGCTATTTTCAGCTTCTGGCTAACTATGAAGAAAGCAGCTATGAACATATTTAAGCAAATGTCCATGTGATAAGATAGAGCATCCTTTAGGTATATGCCCATAAGGGGTATTGCTGTGTCTTGAGGTATGTCAATTTCCAATATTCTGAGAAACCATCATATTGACTCCCAAAGTGACTGTACAAGTTTTCACTTCCAAAGACAATGGAGGAATGTCTCCCTTGCTCCACATCCTTGCCAATTTGAGTTGTCATTTGTGTTTATAATCTTAGCCATTTTGACAAGTGTTAGATGGAATCTAGAAGGCGTTTTGATTTGCATTTTCCTGATGCCTAAGAATGTTGAACATTTCTTTAAATGTTTCTTGGACATTTGAGATTCATCTGTTGAGAATTCTCTACTTAGATATGTACCTCATTTTTAATTTGAATTATTAATTTGGTGATATTTAGTTTCTTTAGTTATTTTTATATTTTGGATATTAGCCCTCTGTCAGATGTGGAGTTGTGGAATATCTTTTCCCATTCTGCAGGCTGTAGTTTTGTCCTATTGATGGTGTTCTTTGCTTTACAGAAGCTTTTCAGTTTCATGAGCCTGTATTATTGGTGTTCTGTTCAGGAAGTTGTCTCCTGTGCTAATGCATTCATAAATATTCCTTACTTCTTTTTCTGTCAGGTTCAGTCTATCTGGTTTTATATTGAAGTGTTTGATCCACTTGGACTTGAGTTTTGTGTAGGATCATAGGTATGGGTCTATTTACATTCATCTACATGCCAGTACCATTTGGTGAAGATACTTTCTTTTTTTCCATTGTATATTTCTGGCTTCTCTATTAAAACCCAGGTGTACATAGGTGTGTGGATTTACATCTGAATCTTCATTATCTTCATTCAATTATATTGATTAACAGGCCCATTTTTATATCAATATCATGTAAAATCAGGAATGGTGATATCTCTGGAAGTTATTTTACTGCATGAGATTATCTCAGCTATCCTGTTTTTTGTTTCCTTATGAAATTGAGTATCTTTTCTTCCAAGTTGACAGACAGCACTCAGGAAATGGGCAGACTTGGCTTCCAAGTCTCCCTTGTTCTTAGAAACAAGGGAGGTGATGAGAACTTCACTGCTGAGAACAAACAGATTACACAATCTTCCCTATTTCCAGAGGTAGAGGAAATATGACAGAATTTTTCTCATTCAAAAATGTATCTCAACATTCTTGTCCATTTTTAGTCTACCTCTCACATCAGTGGTTAGACATTTGTGCTTTAATTAATTCGTGAGTCTTGTGGGCTCACAAGAATGAGACATTCTCTTCTTCAAGTACAAGCTCTGACTTTTGTGTTTCTGCTCTGCCTGATTGATCCCCTTTGACCACTTATTTTCCTATTTGGAGATGTCAGCAGCTGCCATCTGCTGCTCTTTACTTTCCCCTCCATTTCATCTATGGACTCCATAACTTTCTGTTTTCTCTTGTCATTTTGCAGCTCTTTGGGAGATGACTCCAGAAAAAGGCATGTATTTGATCTTCCAATTGGAATTCCTCCAGGGAAAATGTCTTGACAGTTAAGGAACCTATAATTGGAAAGGGTTACCATCTCTGTTTTTTTTTTTTTTTAAATTGGGATTATCAAGGAGAGAATGGATAGCTGTCTGTCTAGACCAGGGGTTCTCAACCTGTGGGTTACAACCCCTTTGGAGGACAAATGATCATTTCACAGGGTCACACATCAGATATTCTGCTTATCAGATATTTTCGTTCTTTTTTCTCAGATATTTTCATTATGGTTCATAACAGTAGCAAAATTACAGTTGTGAAATAGCAATAAAATAATCTTATGGTTGAGGGTCACCACAATATGAGCAACACATTAAAGGGTCACACATTAGGAAGGTTGGGAACCACTGCTACAGACTGTGTTTACTTGACTATTGGAAAGGAAAGTCATCTTTTAAATCAAGGGCATCACAGAAATTTTATGGCTCAATGGAAAAGCCTAAATGGAGTTTAAGTTAGTGGGAGAAATAGACACAACTAGAGATGAATTCCAGGTAATGTTTGTGTTCACAGAGCAGCTAACAACTCATCATATGAATCAGGATTTAAAGAATGAATACAACTAACAGGCAGAAACAGAGAGGTGTCCACATAATTTTTTGTTGTAGTTCCTCATCCTTAATCATGTCAGCAAATCTTTCTACTCTAAACTTTTAAAGTATGAAACCTTTGACCATTCATCAATTTTAACTGTCAGATGGAGAGCTGCATAGTTAACAAGGAGGCTGATAAATAATAACTGAGATATTCAGTATATTAGGAGACTGTGGACATTTTCCATTTGCTTATGGTATGCGTACTTACACAGCTAATTGCCTACATCTTTGTTACGGACAGTGTAGTCCCTGGAACAGCAGCAGCAGCATCTGGCATCTCATTAGCAATGCATATCACATCCCTAACTCAGACCTGCAGAATAGTCAAAATGTGCATTTTGAGATGTCCAAGGAACATGTAAGCATACAAACATTTGGAAATCACCAAGTAGCAACAGGAAGAAATCATCAAATAGCAAACTATATCAAAACACCCCGCAGCTGTGTGTGCATCTTTAGATTACACATTATTTGTCCCTTCTTCCTCTTTTAAGCAGGCAACAAAAATGAAAGAACTGTAAACGGTAAGAATGTGGCATGAGGGAGCCCAGTAAACTGATTTGACTATTGTATATTATAGAGTACAATTTTACCAAGCAGAGGTGGAGTGTGGTATGATGGGATGGATTTAGAAGTATTTGAGAACAAATACTGCATCTGAAAGATCTAATTGAGCTAGTCAGCAATATTAAGGATATTATTTTTATCCTTGATAAAACTTTTTAAAAAAGCTTACTTTACTATTTTTATTATGATGACCCATGATAGAGATATCTAGCAAGAACTGAAGGTCTACACAACAGATTCCTCTTTCCTATCCTTCACCAGTGGAATGAACATCTGGATGGAACTTTTTTTTTTTCCTTCACAAAGAGGATTTGACTGTCAAGGATTTTATTTTCTTCTTTTGCTTAATTTCTTTCCTTTTCACTGCTCGGTTTTCTGATGGCATCAACTTGTTTCTTATGCAATATCACACACCTCTGACTTAATTTTCTGGAGTGTTTCCATTTCCCCCCATAGACACTTCGTTATTTTAGTAGAGACTTGATGAGGCATAATGACTGTAACTCTTATGCAATTTTACTTGAGAAATGGATGCTAAAAAGGTTAAATTGCTTGCATGAAGTTAGAAATATTTTTGCTTAGAAAAACCCATAACAAAATAAGACATGTTTAAAATATATAAATGTGTATATATCTTTTTGATTTTTTCTGACCTATGAGTAATTTGCTGATGTATTATTTCATTTTCAAATATGTAGGATTTTCAGGTATATTTCTGTTAATTCTTTCTTGGTTGGTGAACCACTAGTCTTGTTAACATTTTGTGATTTGTTTTAGGGTTTTGAAAATTGAGTTTTCAATTCTTGATTTTATAGCACAAGCCATTAGTGTTCTGTTCAGGAACTTTTCTCCTGTGCCCATGTGTTCGAGACTTTCCCCCATTTTCTCTTCTATTAGATTCAGTGTATCTGATTTTATGTGGAGGTCCTTGATCTACTTGGACTTGAGCTTTGTACAGGGAGATAGGAATGGATCAATTTGCAGTCTTCTACATGAAGACCGCCAGTTGAACCAGCACCATTTGTTGTAGATGCTGTCTTTTTTCCACTGTATGGTTTTAGCTCCTTTGTCAAAGATCAAGTGACCATAAGTGTGTGGGTTCATTTCTGGGTCTTCAATTCTATTCCATTGATCTACCTGCCTGTCACTGTACCAATACCATGCAGTTTTTATCACTACTGCTTTGTAGTATAGCTTGAGGTCAGGGAGGTTGATTCCCTCAGAAGTCCTTTTATTGTTGAGAATAGTTTTTGCTGTCCTGGGTTTTCTGTTATTCCATATGATTTTGAGAATTGCTCTTTCTAAGTCTATGAAGAATTGAGTTGGGATTTTGATGGGAATTGCATTGAATCTGTAGATTGCTTTCAGCAGGATCCTATCTCCCTGTACAAAGCTCAAGTCCAAGTGGATCAACTACCTCCACATAAAACCAGATACACTGAATCTAATAGAAGAGGAAGTGAAGAAAAGTCTCAAACACATGGGAACGGGGGAAAATTCCTGAACAGGATACCAATGGCTTGTGCTCTAAGATCAAGAATCGACAAATGGGACCTCATAAAATTACAAAGCTTCTGTAAGGCAAAGGACACTGTAAATAGGACAAAACGGCAACCTACAGATTGAGAAAAGATCTTTACCAATCCTACATCTGATAGAGGGCTAATATCCTAGGTATACAAAGAACTCAAGAAGCTAGACTCCAGAGATCCAAATAACCCTATTAAAAAATGGGGAACAGAGCTAAACAGAGAATTCTCAACTGAGGAAACTTGAATGGATGAGATGCACCTAAAGCTGATACAACCTCTTTGGAAATCAGTTTGGCTGACCTTCAGAAAAATGGACATAATACTACCTGAGGACCCAGCTATTCCATTCCTGGGCATATACCCAGAAGATGCTCCAACATGTAATAAAGACACATGTTCCACCATGTTCATAGCAGCCATATTTATAATAGCCCGAAGCTGGAAATAAACCAGATATCCCTCAACAGAAGAAAGGATACAGAAAATGTGGTACATTTACACAATGGAATACTACTCAGTTATTAAAAACAGTGACTTCATGAAATTCTTAGGAAAATGGATGGAACTTGAAAATATCATCCTGAGCGAGGTAACGCAGTCACAAAAGAATGAACATGATATGTACTCACTGATAAGTGGTTATTAGCCCAAAAGTTCGAAATACCCAAGAGTCACTTCACAGCAACCATAGGGCTGAGTGTGAGGACCCAGTTGGAGAACTTGGAGAAGGGACTGAAGGAGCTGAGGGAGATTTCAGCTCCAGGGAAGGAGCAACAGTGGCAACTAGCCTGACCCCTCGATACTCCCGGAGACTGAATCACCAACCAAAGAATACACATGGAGGGACCCATGGTGCTGGCCACAAATGTGGCAGAGGAGGGTCTTGTTAGACATCAAGGGGAGTAGAGGCCCTTGGGCCTGAGGGTGTTAGATCTTCCAGTATAAGAGAATGCCAAAGAGGGAAGACAAGAGTGGATGGGTGGGTTGGTGGGGGAATATCCCCGTAGTGGCAGGAGGAGGGGGGAGGGAATAAGAAGGTTCCAAAGGAGAGATCTTGAAAGGGGGAAACATTTGAAATGTAAATAAAATATGAAAAAAAAACGACAAGTCAAGGAAAAAAAAAAGAAAGAAAGAAACCAAACTGCAATTTAGAGTTGCTCAGGCCTGGTGGCACATGCCTATAAAGCAGCACCTGAGAAACAGCAGGAAAGATTGGGAGTTCATGGCAATCTCAGCTACATAACAAGTTCTAACCTAGTCTCAGCTACATGATAATGTCTTTAAAAATAAATAAATAATTTTTTTTAAAAAAAAAAATACAAAAAGAAAATTGAGTTTTCAGTAATCGTTCCATGTGTCCAGGGAGGGAATCAGTCCTGTTTTGGTGCTGGGTGGAATAGTTCTTGAACATCAGTAGTGCACATTGTTAGCAGACTTGTGCAAACCCTCTATCTTTGCTGATACTTTGTCTCCATGTCTAATTATATCTCAGAATACAGCATGAATTGGCCTGTTTATCTTTGTGCTTTGTTTTTATCTCCTGTGTTGTGGAATTGTGCTATCAAGTATGCATGTGATTAGAATCATTGTGTCTTTTTAAAAATTATTTATTTATTTTGTGTACATGAGTACACTGTAGCTGTCTTCAGACACACTAGAAGGGGGCATGAGATCCCATTACAGATGGTTGTGAGCCATCATGTGGCTGCTGGGAATTGAACTCAGGACCTCTGGAAGAGCAGTCAGTGCTCTTAACTGCTGAGCCATCTCTCCAGCCCTCATTGTGCCTTTTTGATGACTTGATGCCTTTATCATCATGAAATGATGGCATTACTATCTAGATTCTACATTGCTTGATAACTTTCTTTTTATTAATATTGATGGTCATATGTTCTTTTAAAATTTTTTGTCTTCAAATTTTAAGTATATTTCTTATATATTATAGTATGTGGTTAGTTTTTATGTTGTCTATCTGATAAGCTTTGTCTTGTAAATGTGTAAATAAGAGGGTGTAAATTGAATAACAGAAACCATGTGTGTGGTTCATGTTCTTCATTCCATCATGTCTATCTATTTTGATCAATTATTTTTCTCATTGTATCTTCTTTTTTGTATATGTGTAATTTTTGGTTGTATGCCAAATACACATTTGATCCTTATTCTGTGCTAGCTATTTTTCATTCTTATAGTCAGCTTATTCCTTTAAGTTCCTGGCTTCCTATTGTCCCCCGTCAGTGTGGAGATTTGAACACTAGACTTTGTACATGCTAAGCAAATGCTCTATCACTGAGCTTCACTCCTATCTCTAACAGTGCTTCAAAGTACAGTGTGTTGAATCTGTGAGCCATGCAATGTGCATCTCAAGATAGCCATGACTATGACCTAATACATTTATAGATGATAACATTATATTACAATATCAAGAGGCTAGACACTTCTTAAGATTTGTTACTCATCTCAGTCATTTCTAGAGATTACCTATAACTAGCGACAATCTTTTTTGTTTGAGGTACTTGGTAAATTGATGAAATTGTAAGATTGTTCCAATATAGCTATGAGCAAAATAGAGTATATTCTTGTTATTGTGTGATCACTAAACAAATATCTTTAGCATTGTGAGGGTGAAGCTTTCTTGTCTCAAGCAGTGTCCTCACATGATTAATTAGTTCTTATCTGTATACTAGAGGGACACACTCTGCAGACCCCTCTCAGGCATTGTTTCTTTCAGAATCTAACCTTTTTTCCAACACAGTATATCCATTGAGTTCCAGCCACCTACCTCCTCCTTGTACATGGTCCTAGAGCAGTGATTCTCAACCTATGGGTCATGACCCCTTTGGGGTCACATAGCAGATCCCCTGAGTACTGGATACTTACATTGCAACTCTTAACAGTGGCAAAATTTACAGTTATGAAGTAGCAATAAAATAATTTTATGATTCAGGGTCAGCACAATTTGAGGAACTGTATTAAAGGAGCATTAGGGAGGTTGATATCCACTGTTCTAGAGTCTTTCTAAAGCAGTGAGCAGTGATAATCATATGTCTCCTCTGGCTTGCCCTCTGTCTTACATGAATCAACATTCTGCTCTGCTCAGTGGCCTATTTTGTCATCATGGCTGGAAGCAGATGTCAATCACAAATTTCCAAACCTACTTCATTAGTTCTTCAGACATTTTAGGGTGATCTGCTATATATTTTGCTTGACATATTCAGGTTTTTGATGTTTCTTTATAGCTTTCTCTGAGGACTCTCCTTGTGATACACAAGACATGGATTGGAAAGTCATCATTGAGAATTATTTTCTATTTTTCAATAACTTTAAGAAGTCTCCAATAACTGCCATAACCAGGTAAGTGTTATAATTGAACTTCCAGGTATTAACTTTCATAAGCAAATGTCAGTCCTAGGTTACATTATTTAATGGCTATGAGCCCCATTAAACCAGTGGTGGTGTTTCATATCAGGCATCCAGTATTTGTCTATTAGGTGTGTGACCACAAAAAATAGGATTTTTCTAAACTGTAGTTTACAGTTACAGAGTTTGTGCCCTAACTGAATCACTTAAATTTGTGAGCTATGCTGGGGTTGGATGGGGCAGGAACTTTGCAAATGATAGTGGAATTTAGACTCAGGAGGGGATCAAACTTACCTGTGAAGTTTGTTTAAGCTCCAAGTGTTGAATCCAACATGCTAAATCCTGTGTCTAGGGCCCAGGTTTCTCTGTGTTTTCAGATTTCCCTAGGGATTCTTTCAAATATCAACATTTGCAAGCATTCTGCTCCCTAGACATGAATTTCATCACCTGGTGAAGCCTTCCCCATGGGCACAGTAGGAAGGACAGCGGCATGGCCTCTGCAAAGTCATTGAATACCTGCACATTCTATGTCTCAAAAACTTCAATCATTTAATAGCTTTACTGAGGGCAATAGAACCAATCTGAATGTGCTCTAAAGGCGTGCTATATTTTATATCTGTGAACTCAATAGAGTTAGTATGGAATTGTTAAGGCAAGAAACTACAGTTAATTCAGCATTGATTTAAGGGATGAAAATATTAGAGATTAAGTACAGCTTATACTAAGGATGCTAAATTCAGCACACACACACACATACACACACACACACACACACACACACACACAGACAGACAGACAGATACACACAGACACACACACACCCCAACACAACATTGGATTTGTTTCTGTCATGTGCTAACAGTACAATTTCATTAATTAAAGAAAATCAGAAATAGTTTTTCATAAGATTAAAATATTGACATGTGCTTCCAAATGCTGTTATGGGGATGAAGTAAGATTGCAGTTGTGAGAGTCCTTCCTAGGTGGTAACGTGGTGATGGGGGTATTTATTGCAGTGTTACTCTGGCATTGTGTATCTGTTGCACTGTTGCTTTGGCATTGTGTATCTATTGCAGTGTTACTCTGACATTATGGCTTATAATTTGCTTATTAAATGTGCTTGACTCACTGTATCAGACACCATCCTTATTGATGCCACAAAATTCTTGACATCAACTTTGCGGAGGAGATATTTATTTTAGCTCATGGTTTCAGGGAATTTCAGTCTATCTGGGTAGGAAAGGCATGATGGTAGAAGCAGCCATTTATGCTGAAAGGAGTGTGAACCAGCTAGTCACACTATAGCTGCCAAAATTTCTGATGCATACCACTGCTTGTTCTCTCTCTCTAGCCCACATCCTTTTGAAAGGAAATATGAAAACAAATTCAACAGTTATAAATAGCAAACTCATGCTTAGCAATCACATATACTGATTAACAGGGGAATGGGATTTAGAATGTATTCTTTCTGATAATAGGAAACAAATTTTAAGTTAAATATATGCAGTCATGTTGGGATTTCGAACATAGTAATAGATGCTCATATTAGTTTGACATGAAGTAAAAAATACATTGTCTAGAAAATTTTTTGTTTTGATCACTATAAATGATTACATGTCTGTAAATATCTTAGAAATTTGAGGCATTAAATTAAGTTTTCTTTCTGATAATAAAACAATTCTGTTTTGTAGGACCTTCAATTTTACAAAGCACCTTTTAGTGGTGGACGAGAAGTTGCACACCCTTGAAAATGGACAGATGAACATTCTTTTGTCATTTGTGGAGCTTATGGAGAAATTAATATCTAATCCTTCTGACCCATTCACTGCTCCTGAATTTCATAATCTTTCTTCTCTCACTGAGCTTGTTCTGAATAGAAGTGTTTCATGGATAAATAATTTAAAAAGTTTAAAAGCAGACTCACATGCTGCTGCTGCTCAGAAACGTCTGAAGTTTGATAAGTTGGTCATTGAAAAAATTCAAAGACTTAAAAATCATTGGATGAGGAAGGAATCCAAAAACATTTTGAGTTTTTTATTAATACTTCTTGAAATCAATTCAGAACTGCAAGAATTCTGGCTCAATGGCATTTCACAAGAAGAAAGAGCTAATAGTGACATCTCATCGGCACTTGTAAATTTTTCTGTTGCAGAAAATGAAAAAATTCTTTGTAAACACTTTAATTTCACCCAGTTGTTCAATTCCAATTGGCCTAAATCACCAGGCATGAAAGCAGATTTTTTACATTTAAGTGAGACTATACTACACAGTCTCTGTGAACTTAGCTTTCTGACACAGGAACAAGTCTCAATAGCTCTGAACACTGTCTATGCTCTGCAGAACACATCTGAGCTTTTTGTAGTCCTTTCTGAGCCACAAAAACAAGAACTGGATAACCTTTTGACTAGTATATACATAAATGTCTTCAAGGACAAAGATATAGCTTTACTTCTGCAAACCTATTCTTCATTTCATCAATATCTTCATAAATTCTTCAACATTCAAAATAGAGAGCCTCTGATAACTTACCTTACTCAGATCTCCAGACACAGTTTTGATCTCATAAAGCAGTTTAATATCCAAAACATCAGTGAAGCTCTTTTGTTTTTATCTGAGACAACGGAGGCTCTCAGGATGATACCTGGAGTATCTTACTGTCAGCAGTTGCTCTCAATTTTCAAATTTTTAGAACTTCAAGCCCAGTCCCTGATGGCAAGAGGAGGACCAGCGGAAGCAGTGGTTCATGCTAGTTTGACAGGCCTTAAGTGGCTGTTCTCAGTAGATGAAGGCTTTCGTGTTTCTTTACTTCAGTATGTCACTCAATTTTTTAATGGTTCAGCAGAAACCCTGTTGGCGAGTGAATGCTCCATTCAGGAAAATGCCACCATTTCTTCTGTGAATTATTCAGGAAACGAGGGGTCTTCCCTTCCTTTTCTGTGGACACAATTTTTTTCAAACCTCTCAGTAAATAGCAGTGTGACAAGTGAATTCACGGCCATTCACTGTACCCTTTCCTGGATTCAGACATGGACTGAGATCTGGAGAAGCATTTCTCAAATATTTAAACTTGACTTGACTATTTTTACTCCTCTTCATGTTGGTATCACTCAGCTTTTGGATGACCTGGAGAATTATGGGAACATTTCTAAAGACTGCCAAGGAATAGTTCCCACATATCATACTGCTAGGCTCATATTAAATTTGTTTAAAAATGTAACTCAGGAGAATGACTTTCATGACTGGGCTGGCCTTCAGGACCTCAGGGATCTTTGGGTAGCATTTGGTAATGAATTAACTGCAGTACAATCACTTAACCTAGACCAAATAGAAAAATCATTCATCACTATGGAAACCTCTCTGCAACAGCTGAAGACATTTCCAATGAAAATAAATGCAAGCAGGGAGTTTTTGTATTCCCTGTTTGATGTTTTCATTGAGTTAAGCAAAGCCTCGGACTATGTGGATAGAAATGTGGAGTTGATCAATAACTTTCTTTCAAATGATCTCACTGATCATCAAGCCAAATTTACAAGTGTCATCACTGAGCTGAAAGAAACAATATTATTTCTTAGGAATCTGTCACAGGGTAGAACTTTATCATCATGTGCTGATATTTTCCAGAGAATCACTGAGTTGATTTTTGATGATAGTTTATTACATGCGAACACTTCTAATAAGCCAGCACATTTTCTGGCAATGTTAAGTTCTGTATTTTCATCAATGAACACAGGTAGCAGCCTGGAAGGGTGCATCACATGGATAGATATTATAAACCGTCTGTGTCTAATGTATAACTCAAGTTTCTTACCCAGCCATAGCCATAGCATAATCGGACACTTTAAAGATATGGGGAACAAAATGAGCTATGCATTGAAAATTTTAACTTGGATGCTAAATAAGAAGATACCCATTTGTCCATGGAATGAGTCAAATATAAATTGTATAAATATTTACCTGAAAGACGTAACTGACTTTCTAAATATTATAGTTACTACAGGCTTGGAAAAAGAGAACATTCCCAACTTTGAGATTTTATTAGCTCTTTTCAACGATTCCACAAAGCAGGTAGGCATGATCATCACCAACTTAACAGAAGATCTCAATGTTGCCTCCCAGTCCAACTGGAAGCACTTCAAGGATTTACTTCTGAGACCCATAGAAATGTCAGATGACATTCCTGACCAGTTTCAGAATATTTGGCAGCACATCATAGCATTGGGGAAGGAAATGCAGAAGTTTTTAAAAGGTATTTTCCATAGTGTCCTAGGAAATAATTCCTCTTCTAACACTGAAACAATGTTTAGTGTATTCTCTACCAGCCCAAAGGAAAGAGAGATAAGCCATTTAGGTAAATTAATTTACAACTTAGCTAACTATGTTGCTCTCAACTTAACTCATAATCTTCAGAATTCATCAGAAATAGTCCCACATGAAATATTGAAAGCTGTGGATCTTGGTATCCAATTGACACGGGATGTGTTCAGCTCTTTAATGCCTGCTATCCGTTTCAATATTCCACAAAATTCAGATCATGCTCAAGCTTTAAAGAAAGTGACATCTTTCATGCATTCTCTTAAGAAGGCAGACATAGAGCTCTTAGTAGGCCAGCTTGGAGAAAACAGTGAAATCCTAATGAGTTTCTTTAAGAATCTCAGCAGATCAGGTATGGACAATTTAGGGATCAATATGCTTGTGGGCTTACTGGAAAAATTTGTGGACAGCTCACATTCATGGAGTGTCAGCCACCTGCTGCGGCTCTCCCGTCTGTTTCCCAAGGACATGGTGGATACTGTGTTAGATGTATATTATGCTCTTCCCCACATTGTGGGACTCCTGCAGAGAATCACAGACAAAAACATCACAGAAAGCCTCAGGGATGTCTATAACTTTACCATTCTTCACGGCATAACCATGTTCAATATCACCAAGGAAGACTTTGCTGATGTGGTTAAAACTCTTCTGGATACAGTTGAGTTGGTATCAGATGAGCCAGCTGTTGTTTCAGAGGCTTTGATGTGCCTTAGCAGGGTTTGGTGCTCAAACTACACAACTTTCAGGCTTGAGAAAAACCCTAAGGTAGAAGGCTGTAATATCCAGAGGCCCATGACTTCTTCCTTTATTTACATGATAACCAGTCTACTGGATCTTCTTCACCTGCCACCCCCAAATGAGTCACAGTGCATAGGTGAAGAGTCTAGAGTGGAAATAACCAGGAAAGTAGTCTGTGTGGTTCATGAGCTAGCAGATTGGAATTCAATTCTCTCGGAGCTGTTGGAGATTTTCCATGTTAAAAATTTACTTGTGAAAACTCTGCAAGGATTTTGGCATCAGGTATTACCCTTCATGTCATCTTCAGGGATTCAAGGTAATGGCAGCATCCCAGAACTCTGTCCTAGTAGTACCATAAAGCAAGGTGCTTTGCAAATCATAGAAAAGCTGAGATATGTCAATTTTACAAAATTCCCACTGGGTGAAAACATTGTGGACAAGTTAGCTAACTTAGAAAAGATTCTTACCCTCACTAAAGGCACAGAAAAATCTGTCCAAAATAATGTTTACTTAAATTTGGAAAGGATATTAAAATTGATTTCTGCTACTTGGACTTTAAGAAATAGTTCTCCTTATCTACTCTCTCTAATCATGAACTTCATGAATGGAAATCACACAGATAGGAGTTTATTTAAAAATGATAAAGAAGTGTGGTTGGACTCTAAACAGATTTTCAAGGACCTACCCAGTAACTCGAGTCTAGAGCAATTACTTTCTGATATTAACAAAAAGATCCAAGGTGTAGGTCTTCAAAACACAACTGTGCAACTTCCTCAACTTCTGGAACTCCTGGATTCATTACCATTGAAGACATTGGATATTATTGAAGGTTTTCTATTTCTCATAAAATCCTGGCTTCGTGAGTATGAAAATGAAGATTTCTTTAGGTTTATGCAAAGACTACTCAATGCCGTGGCCAGTAGAAATTCAACTGATGTAAGTGTGTTGGCCAGGGATTTTACTACGTATTTGGGCTATTTCAGAAACCAATCTAGCGAAGGCAATTTTGATGTTGGCTTTCTCAGCCATATGCTAAATGAAGAGCAGCTAACTGACCTCTCAGCTGTTCAGCAGCTTCTTGAAAGCATTGTGATGAATTCAATTAGTAACTTTGCTGAGCTATCTCAGGAAGCAGCTTCCAGTTTCAGTGGCACTGACCTTCAAATAGCAGATTTCATGAATCTCATCTTGAACCACACGCAGTCCAAAAATGATGGGGAAGCTGCAGGAAGCACAGAGGATTTCCTGAAGCAGCTTCTGGAGACATTCTTCTCCTCCTTGCTAAATGGAATGCCTGAAAATAAAATATCCCTTCTGCTAAAAGACTTCCATAGCGATGTCACTGCAGAGATGAGGTGAGTGTACATAGTCATAGTGTACATAGTACACAGTTTCACATAGTCATGCTGGTGGTGCAGCCCAGTGGGCTCAGTTTCTGGAGTAGAAATGTTTGGAATGGCCTTTGAAATGATTTTTCTCACAATGAGCATTTTATGACTGCATTAAGGTAACACAACCTCAATTTCCACTTAACCAGTGAAGATTCAAATCTAGCTTCTGTTCATCAGTCATTATTTTTCAATTCAGATTATAAAGACAAGACATTCTTTCCTACATACAAGTGAAAAATTTATTTTGGATAGATTTACATGCACATATGGGGTGGTTGCTATTTTAATTATAGTATTTCCTGTCTTGTCACAAATACAAGATTAAATATTGATTTCCAATTAACCTGATATTCATGTCTGGATCTGTTAAAGTAGTCATATTATCTCTATTCACAGTCTTCTAAAATCTCTCTGAATGTTAGTAATGAAAGTTCTCGAGCAAAATCCCCATATCCTTTGGGTTGTATTACTTGGGAGACATGCAGGGAACAAGTGGTACAGCAACCATGTTGCACAGGAAGTTGATTTCTGGGACTCTGAAGACCATGTAAGCATGTTGAACCTCAGAGGAGCAACATGCAGGAAGAGACAACCAGAGCAGCAGGAGCACCAGGTGTGTCATGAGCTAAAGTTGGCAGTCTAAAGAAATGATCAACAAGGGAGATCTACAGGGTGAAAGCTGCCTACCCAGCTGCTTCTGGAGTCTCTAGGACAGAGAGTCTTTGAGACTCATACAACCTCTGACTGACTCCGGTAGACCCATTTAATACAGTTGCAACTGTCCTGAAGTTAACTCATTAGGGACTTTAACCACTTGTTCAAGGTCTGTTCTCAGCAGGATCTTAGGTTGGTTTTGGTATCTGTAGCAGAGAGAGAGAATGTTTGGGTTACAAAATGGCCATCACCTCCTTTCTTTTTCTTTCAAGGGATTCTCCTCTGTAGTCCTCCCAGTTCAGTCACTTGTAGGAAAGGGCCTGTTCGGGCTACTGATCTACCTCTCCAAGGGGCTAGATCATAGAGCATTACAGATCAACTGAGTAATCTGCTAGAACTTTTAAAGTTCAGAACAAGGTATAAATAGACTTCCACTTTTCCAGATGTTAACTGATTATATCTAGAACCATTGCATAAGGAGAATGCTGTTTCTCATTTTCCTCGTTACCTTTAGTTCTCCCCTTATCTTCTCACCAAACCTTAAACCTTCAGCATGTTTGGGACCTGCTGCATTTCAGTGAGATTGGCTACCTGAGAATGGATGGGAATTGTTGACAAATGCAGGTCTTTCTGTAGCCTAAACACACAACAAGAGTTCTGGTATAGAAAATAGTATATACACAACCTCAGTGATAATAATTTCATAGGATCTTGCCTTAATTTTCACTCTGATCAGATCTGAGGCTCCCCGTGGCTGTACAGCCTTGTCCTGCCTGGGACTGTTTATATGAACTCAGATTTACAAACCTGGTTAGACTATGGTAGAATCTCATTATAATTTTAAATGTTATTTTCTTAAAGTTGAGAACCTCAGAATATATGTCCATTGATTGCTGTTGACATATCTTTTTTTATACTCTTGATATTAGTTTATCAGAATCTATTTACACACACACACATACATTCCAATTATCTAATAGGTTCTTCCCTTTATTCATGGTTTCTATTGTTGAAGAGCATTATAAAATTTAATGTAACCAACTTACCCATCTTTTTCTTACTTGTAAAGCTTAATAATCTTCTTATGGAAGTAAAAAAAGATAATCACTATATAGTCTTTCTAGATCTCTTTCCTAAAAGCAAATATGAAGCTTTTCAGATTGTTACATTCAAAGAACTGTCAAAATATCACCTATGAAATTTCTTTGCTTCTTTCATTATGTGATAACAAAATGTCAGGCTTCATCTGAGCTATTTTGGGATCTCAACCCTTCACTCGATATTATCTTCCTATGATATTATTATAAAACAAATAAAATTATGATATCACCATATTTTAATCTTTTCATTACTAATTTATACAACATGGAATAAAAATATGTAAATTTTCAGTTTTGTCCCCAGAGATAAAATTCTTGAAATTCTGAAACTGGATCCATTCTTTACCTGGTTGAACAAGAACCCATTGATGAACATTTTTTCAAGTCTCAAGACAATGTATTATCTGATTAAGAACTCATTTTCAATAGACAACAGAGAACTCTCTGGAGTCCTAAAAGGTTTTTCTCACACCCATCTAAGGGAACCCATGGTGAAAACTGACACTGAAGGCCATTTGGACTTCTTTACAGTAGTGGCTCATTTTCTTTCCCAGGTTAATACTTCTGAGGACCTCTCCAAATTCAACCAAAATCTCAGGTCTGTTATCCACCTTGTACAGGAAAGTTCTGCAGAAATGGCTACTGTTATGGACACTGTCTTACACTCAACTACTCAGGCCTGCTGCTCCCCCTATCCTATGCTCCAACATGCCATGGTTGCCAAGCTAAGGGAATTGCTTTCTGTTGTCAACAGTTCCTTCCCTCTAAGAAACAGAGAAATACTAGAATCAACTATGAGATTATTTGGCGCCATTTCCCAAGTTGGTGAAGAAAGTCATGTCCTGGAGTCAGCCTTAGAAATATCTAGAACTTTGACTATGCTGGTGAATAGCACTGCTGACCTAGGCCGTCTTGCCTCCTCAATGGACTCCATGGTGAGACTTCTCAACCTAGCTAAAAAGGTTTCAAGAAAGATGGCTACAATGTTGGGAACCCTCTCCATTTCTAGTACAGAGAACTCTGGGAAATTCTTCGACACTTTGTATTCTATCATGCTACAAAGTGTTCAACATCATGTGAAGCAAATAACTACTTTGAAAAAGGTAGATCCTTCCATATTTGAAAAGACAAAGGATTTGTTGATATCATTTCTTGACTTGGCCTTTGGAATGGTTAGAGTCACACCTAATGTATCACAGGACTCTGATGTTTTCAGCATGTCATCTAGCATACTTTCATATGTCAACCAATCCAGAGACTTTTCTGAGATTTTGGAAGAAATGGCTGAAAACTTAATTTCTATAAAAATTAGCTTGAGAGATTGGGAGCTTCTTGTGGCGATGATTAAAAACAGGACTCAAAATTTCTCTATTGATGCTGCTGACTTATGGGAAGACATTTTGGATTGTTTAGTTCCTATAAGTAACATCACAACCCAAATGGACTTCTTGAAGCTTTATGAACTCTCTTCTCCCAGCCATTCTCAGGCCCCAAAACAGGAGAGAAGTCAGGATGTAATCCGCCTTTTGGATGAAATGTTAACAGATAACAGCACAGAAAGAGAGACTTTCTTGAAAATGGTGATTGACCTTACCTTACAAGCTCTTTGGCGTGGATTAAAGGAAGATAACTGGGATATTTTTAATCTCCTGTTGACATTTGCCCAGCATCCAAATGACCTTTTAAAAACCATAGAAACAGTTGTAGAGGTCTCTAGTGGAATTCACAGCGACTATCAAGACGATTTCCACCAACATTCATTTTCCGATTTGTCACTGATTCAGAACACCACTCGCTATCAGCTTGCAAAGGCAGTCCTGATTGGCCTCAGCAGAGCAGGCTTCTCAAGGGAAGGGCGGCCTCTAAACACCACTCAGTGGACACATTTCACACATACTTTGTTTCGTCCAGATTCCAACAGTTTTCCTAATTCAGCCCCTCATCAGAATGTCACATCAGCAGAGGATGGGAGGACCAAGGAAGAAATGATGGCACTTCCTCATGGCTGGGAACCAATGTCATACCTCCAGAAATTCCTGAAGGCATTATTTGTATCCATTGAATACTGGCAGGAAATCCCACGAGCTGAGCAAAGGTATTTTAATCCCTATTTTGCTTAATTTATTCCTTACTGTAGTACAGTAGCACTTGCATCAAGTGAGATGCACTCACATCAAACCAGAGTAAGCAGTTTTTCCCATTTTAACGTTCATCACCCTTCGAAGCCAGCATTCACACAGAATGACCCAAGTCAACAATTTATTTTCTATTAATCCCAGCACTTGGGAGGCAGAGGTAGGAGGATTTCTGAATTCGGGGCCAGCCTGGTCTTCAGAGTGAGTTCCAGGACAGCCAGCTACACAGAGAAACCCTGTCTCAAAAAAAAAAAAAATATTTTCTATGTTTGCCTCATTATTTGGCATCCAAGTATGATTTGGATTACTTTGCTTTTTAAATCCAAAAGTAAAGTCTTTCATTCCAGTCACTTGTATTGAGACTGGATATACGCATCATGTTTGAGAGGATAGATTGACCACTGCTTCTATGCAGGTATTACACCAGTAGCACTACTTTTTATCTCAGTAATATGTATTATTATTGTTATATGCCAATAAAATAATAGCATAATGAATTGTAAAATACTAACAAGTCAGGTGTGCCAGTCACGTATAATCACAGCAGCCACAGCTACTGGGTATGTAGTCATGACTGTGAAGTATCTAGTTCAGTCACAAGGTTATGCTTGCCGTTGTAACTAGCTATAAGAAAGGAACTGGCAGCTAGTGCTTCCTGCCCTCCTTAAACTCAGCCCTCAATGATGATTTGCCTTCAGTGCCTCCCATCCTTAAATGTTAGATTAAGAGACTGGCATTAAACTCACAATCCTCAACCTCCAATGTACTATTGTTAAAGGTATGTGTCACCATACCTTGCTGGAAACTTGTTCTTAAAAGCTCCAGTGTCACTAAATCCAGCTCTGGCATCAGCCTGCTGCCTTGGGTTGGAGGATTTGTGCCTTTTGATGTTCAGAACCGCAGGATGCTGTCCCTGACTCAGCTTGATTCCAGGCAAGGCTAGCTATCCTGTGGTCCTGGTCTGTTTACTTTTTTCTCAACCCCATGTGGCAGTTTAGAGATGTTATGTAAACACTATCTCAGTTGCCACCAGACAGGCTGACCTACTTCCTGTTAGTTCTGTTGCCACAGAACTCTTTTGAATATGATAATTTTCATGGCTTGGAACGATGTCCTTACTTGGAGAAACAGATGTCTCATTATTTCGCATTTTAAATGCTGGCTTCCAGGGACTCCTGCTTTATCTCCTCACTGTCTTTGATCCCCAACTACAGTGCTTGAGTGTCCTGTTCTGCTTGGGTTTTTCTTTCAAACTGGAGGTAATCCCGGACACTTCTGTTCTCTGAACTCAGCTTTCAGCTGAGATTTTCAGTTCTTCACAGATAAAACTTTCACTTCACATCTATATACACTCCTTTCCCTCCTTTCCGCCCTCCCTCTTTCCCTCCTTCCCTCTGTCTGCCCCTCCCTCTTTCCCTCTGCCCCTCCCTTCCTCCTTCCTTTCCTTCCTTCCTTCTTTCCTTCCTTCCTTCCCTCCCCCCTCTCCTTCTGCCCTTCCTTTCCATCCCTCCATCCCTCTCTCCTTCCTCCCCCCTCCCTCCCTCTCTCTACTTTCTTTCTTCTTGTTTTCTTTTTTGAGATAGGCTCTTTGTACATATCCCAGGCTAGCCATGATCTCAAGAGCCAGTCTGCCAAGTGCAAGATTGCAGGTTTGTACTCCAACATATGACCCAACATGTTTCAAAAGTTTACTATTTTAATTTTGATTGAGGTTTATTTACTGGGGATAAAGTACGTCTTTGATACATACGTATACGTTAATGATTACGATCTAGCCTTTAAACACGGAAACTCATTTCTTCTAGCTATTTTGAAATTTACCAGGTGTTACTGGTAACTGTAGCCATCTCACTGTGTTAGAGAACAATGTTTTGCTCCTAGCTGGGACTCAGTCCACTCCCTAATCATCACCCTAGTCTTTAGAAGCCATCCTTCCATTCTCAACTTCTATGAGATTAACTCATAGAAGAATTCTCATTTAGAATCCACATGAGTGATGACATACGGTATTTGCCATTTTGTCCCTGACTTATTTCACTTAACACCGTAGCTTCAATTTGCCTACACTGTTACCGAGCATGGGTTTTACCCTCTTAGTGGTTCCCATCATACTTTAACCACTTCAACGACCAGCTTTTGTATCTCAAGAGAATGAAACAAGAAGAGGAAGCAGACACCAAGTGTATTAGCAGCAACAATCAAACCACAGTAGGAGCAGAAATCTGTCTGGAAGTCCAGCCTACTTACCTGCCATTTTCCTTTGCTTGTACAAAGTAAACATGGTAGCATTGGATCGGGAGACAGTTCTTACAAGTGTTATAGCTTAGCCTTCTACCCTGCATCCGTGCAGAGTAGAGGTTGCACACTTATCTAGTAACACTATGATCTGTTTTTCCTAAGTGTTTTTGAGATGTGCCAAGTTTTCCGGCAGCTGCAGAAGCCCATGGAAGCTGTGGAGATGCTGCACAGAGTGGAAATGATGACTCTGCGGGTGTTCATCATCTTTGCAGGTGGGTTGCTTACATAAGAAGCACTTATGATTGCCCTGTCCCAGTGTTCACAGCTTGCCTGTCAGAGAGATGCATAGACTGATGCTGAGTTTCATTCAAAACAAAGCATATGTCTCTCCGCCTAGTTACTAGGCCCAGAGAGATCTGGCCCACCCTTCCCAACCTCAAGGACCCCTACCTTTGTCAAACTAGATAGCCCTTCTAAACAACTGTGCCTCTCTGTTCCTTGTATCTTTGTTCATGCAATCTGTTTCTTCTGTCTTCTCAAACTTAACTCCAGCCATATTCTGCAGCTGAGAGTTGGAAGTGTCTCAGATGGACGGTCAGCTCCCCTTGGGTTCAAGAACCATGAGACATTGTCAACCAAAGGAAATTCTTTTTGCTTTTCTTTCAGTTATCTCTCCCTCCTGTTAGAGTCACTGTTTCTTTCAGGCAGAAACCATGATGTAATCATTCACTGTATGTGGTATTTGCATGAATGTTGTAGTCCCTCAGTGTTGAATAATCTGTGTAGGGACTTGAATCCTATAGCCTTGGCACTCACTGCCTTTTCATGTCTGGTACTTTCTTTTCTCAGTAGTTTATATGCACAGTGAGAACAGCATCAATCTCATGTTATATATCTTCACAGTACCATGGTGCTCTACAGTATGAATGAATTAGTTCACGGTAATTAAGATAACTTTGAACTAATAAATCACATACTTGCAAGGTTCATGGTGACACATTTACTCTTGATCTTGTTATTGAGAAATAGTACCCTTAACTGCCGCATAGATTGATTTAGTTATTTTAGAGCTTTCTCCAACAGGTAAGCATATGTTTGTAAGCACTTCTGACTTCACATTGCTATTTAAATAATTCCATGTGCATGCTCAGCCTGTGTGCTGTTGTGAATGGGTTCTCCCTGGTTGTAAGGGCTGTGTGAATAGAACCCAAGATGTTGGTTAGGTGTTCCCTTATTGAATAAATGAATGCCAGGAGCCCTCAGATACTCATGCTGCCATCCACGAGATTCCTAAGTGTGTAACCTGTGTATAGGGGGTGGTGCTGACCATGAGTGCTCCTATGCACTCAGTCTGTGTGGTAATACTTAAGAGACACTGGAAGGGCCATCTGCAGACTCTTGGCTCTTATTTGGTGTAAATGAACAGAGTGTGAGATTGGAGAAGATATCCCAAGGAGGAGTCTAGCTTCCCCAGGAAGGAGACTATGAATATGTACAAGAGTCCATGATCAGTGAAGAAAGGTCATTAGCCTCAGAGTAGTCTCACTGGCCTGTGTGCATGGCCATGGCTAGGATCTAGGTATGTAGAAGAACATCTATCTGTGGCAGAAGGAAGGAGAAATGAGACTCAGGCAGGAACCAGCCTTCTAATTGTTTTTATAAAATACAATCTCACAAAATAACGCAAATTCTTCAACTGATCAGCGGTATTAGCTGAAGGAGGAGTGGCTGAAAGCCAAGGGTAGAAGAGAGAAGATGATGGGGCATACTAACTGAAACTTGAAGGCTGGAGATCAATTTATGTGTCGACAGGTGTGCTGCCCCGTATCTGGAAAAACCTTGACACAGGCATGGTAGACATTCAATTGATGTCTGTAATAAATCTGAGTGAGTCATTGAGTGAGTGCTGGGATGGGCACATTGAGCCAGGCTACTTCATTGGTAAGTAAAGGAAATATAGTTCCCTGTAGCACAAGGCTTTGTTGGCCAGTGTTTAGAGGCACAAAATTAAACTTGGCTTTGTTCAGTGACCTTATAGCAACTGGTATATTGGAAGGAGAGAGAGCTTGATATTAAATAGTCTGAGTTCAGGGTTTCAGATTAGCTGACAGACACAGGGCAGGCAGCAGAATTTCTTTGAGACTCAATAAGGGTGAACTGACATCTATTTCAGAGTATCTGAGAAGACTGAACAAGAGGAGGATGTAACATATGATTTCCTTGGGGCCTTGTTGGGGACATGTGTGTGGTGCATACATTCTGGCTGTCCTTCCCTGGTACTAGGGCAGCTTAAGGATGGAGCTTCCTGCCCTCTGCTGAAAGCTGGCTCTCTGGAGAGATACGGGGAGGACTAGCTCTGGTCTGCTCATTGCCCTTCTTCTTGTTAGTAGGAATTTTTTTGAACCCAGGAACTGACTAATCTTTTGGATTGAAACATTAAAAAGCGAGGGATAGAGGGCCAAAGTGAACACAGATGATGTAACTGAAGCCTAAAACTGTTGTGTAGATGAGGCCTATATCTCTATCTATAGACCTGAATTTTTATTTCTAATTCGAGCTGTCTATGAACATGGACTGTATTGCCAAACACCAAGTATCACTTTTGGAAGCATACATCATGCTGCTCGATAAAATACCACTATCTAACTTTGAAGAAATGCAGGACAAAACCTCCTTAAGTCCACTTCACTGCACAGGAGACAACTAAGACTCACACAGCTCTCTTCCTTTCCTTCTTTTTTTACTTTCTCCTTCCTTCCTTCCTTCCTTCCTTCCTTCCTTTCTTTTGTGTATGTGTGTGTGTGTGTGTGTGTGTGTGTGTGTGTGTGTTGGGAAGACAATGTCTCTATATGTAGTTTAGGCTAGCCCTAAATTTGTGATCCCCGGCCTCAGCTTCCTAGATGTCAGGATTGTGTGCTACCATACTGGGATAAAGTAGAGCCTATTCAGTTTGGTTTCCTTTTTGTGGTATACTGCCCAGACTAAAACTGGTTTTTTTTTCTTTTTAATATTTGTAAGAATTATAATTTTTACTATTTGAAAAATTATTGTTTATTCATAAAAATATATATTCTTCTCTATAATGATGCAGTATCTAGCAGGTACTGAGCCATGTGTCAAATGCCAAGTATACTTGAAAGCAGAGATGAGACCCAGACAGTGGGAGTGTGCTGGGAGATGAGCTCTCAGGGCCTAGATAGCCAGGGAACAAAAGGGAAAGGTTATGTGTGGGCTGGATAAGGCTGAGTTCTGAGAGGTAACCAGTTAGAATGGAGGCAGAAGTCCCCTGCAGAAGGCACAGGGTGGGGACAAGGACATGAGTAACACAGGTTTTGGGTGCTCAGGAGGTAGAGGTGGCCAGTAGCTGGGGAAGAACTTGAGGCACATCATGGAACCTGTGAGATTTCTGTAAATGATCTCAAGGCAGAAGATAACTGGTGACATCTGGAAGATGTGGAAAGGACCTGTTAGGAGTCTGATAGTCCCCTGGGTGTGACCAGGTAGGGCATTGGACAGAGACCCAGAATCTAGAGGTATTAGGAATTAGAGTGGAGGTGTGAAGACTGAGGCAGGGGAATGTCCAGGATGCTTCCAGATGTAACTAGTGAAGTGTGTTGGAGGGGGAATATAATTAATTCTTTCACAAGAGCCCTCTGAGAAAGAATGAGTGAAATTATCATACCCAAGTTAGGACAGTAGGCAAGAATTCTATGCAAACCAGAGTGAATGTGTATCTGTCCCAGAGAAGATATGAGAGGAAGGGTCAGTGTGTGGCAATTCTACCTCGGTGTGTGTGTGTGTGTGTGAGTGTGTGTGTGTGTCTCCCAGGAAGAAAGGATGTGTTGCAGAAATAGAGATTATAAATTGATTTCTATTCAACTGATTCAGCCCAGACAAGTCTTTATTTACACTTTAGACCTAAAAGGCCTTAATGCATAAAAAGAATGTAATATGTATACACAATGATATGGAATTAAGCCTTTAAATTAAGCCTCTGTCATTTGCACCAACATGGATAGAAATGCTGGACATTATGTTAAACAAAGAAGCCAGTCATTGAAACCCAAACACTGAATACTCATGTATATGTGGAAGCTGATATGTTGACTTGGTGAAGTAGGCTGTAGAGCCAGAGGCTACAGAGCTAGGATGTCTATAAGAGACAGATATCTAACAGGCAGTTGGATACAAGGAACAACTTACATTACTCTAAAATGGGGCAACCATGTTTCTACCACTGATTTAGTTCAGAGGCTACCACAGCCAGCTGGGTGTTTCAGAATAGCTATGTGAGAGGGGTCTGAATGTCCTCAGTGTCAAAAAATGATACATGTGGAGGTAATGGGTAGTAAGGTTTTAGTCACTTTTCTGTTGCTGTGATAAGTCACCTTTACCAGGTAACTTATAGAAGAAATTATTTGAGGCTTACAGTTTCAGAGGGTTAAAGTCCATTACTATTGTACCAGGGAACATGGCAGCAGGCAAGAATGACACTGGAACATTAGCTAAGCACTCACATCTTGAGACTCAACCACAAAGCAGAGAAAGCCAACTAGGAATGGTATAGACTTTTGAAGTCTGAAAGCCCACCCCCAGTGACACACCTCCTCCACCAGGGCCACATCCTATAACCCTTCCCAAATGGTTCCACCTCAGAACTAAACATTCCAACATTTGAGTCTATGGGGCAATTTTTACTCAAGTCACCACTGCCAATTACCTTAATTTATTAATTTTAGGCAGTGAGTGTACTCTATGAAGATTTGCAGTTACTGTGTGTGTGTGTGTGTGTGTGTGTGTGTGTGTGTGTGTGAAGAATTTTTTTGAGACAGGGTTTTTCTGTATAGCTCTGGCTGTCCTAGAACTCACGCTGCTCAGGCTGGCCTCAAACTCAGAGATCTGTCTTTCTCTGCCTCCCCTGTAAAAATGTTTTAAAAGGTACAGTTTCACTCTTATCTGTTTGTCCATCTTGATGATTTAAGAAATTTTTAGAAATTTGGATCATTTTGGATCTTTGAAGAAACATTTTCAGAGATTGAGCTGGTCAAGTGAGAACTTGTTCTGTTTCTTTTGACAGAAAACCCTTCCCTGATTAAGGACATTCTGTGTGCTACACTGAGTTGCAAGCAAGGTGGGATGAAGTACTTTATCTTATCTGCTTTGCAAGGAGTCACTTTGGTCCATCACCACTACCAGGTTTGAATACTTTTATGTTTCAGAATGTTTTATATTCACCACAGTTGGCCCAGGTGAGACAGTGGTGTTGGCTCAGGCAAGGTATTGTGGTTACTCCATAGTTACAGCTTAGGCTTGAGAACCAGAAGGACTCTGCTCTGTGGTCATGATCAAGTGTGGCCTGCAGACTTCATGGTATGCAAGGCTTGGCTAGTACTCAGTATGAGAATTGCTTGTTAAAGTCTTAGGGTTTTTACAAGTGGTGGTTAGTCATTTACATCACTAAAACTCAATTTATAGACATGTGTGATTAAACAAATGATGTTAAAATTGAAAGTAACAAATAGTTGGGACACATAACTTCCTGGTTCTGGTACATTTTACTGCCTCTGTCTGGAGACCATTTGCATTTGTGTCATCTATGTGATGGTGGTACTTTACTGCCATGTGCTTGTGACTGAGTAGGGCTTCCTAGTTCTGTGTTCAGTGACATCATGCTTGCAGGAAGTGGGGTATTTAAATCACAGGAATGGGCAAGTGCTCTCATACAGATTGTCTGTCTTTCTGTCTGTTCATCTATCTATCTATTATCTATCAATCTATCTATCTATCTATCTATCTCATCTATTATCTCTCTGTCCATCTATCTGTTCATCCATCACACTCACCTACCCATCTATTGATCCATCCATCAATTTATTGTCTATCACCTATCTATTATCTATTGTGATGGTTTGTACATGCTTGGATCAGGGAGTAGCACTATTAGGAGGTGTGGCCTTGTTGGAGTAGGTGTGTCACTGTGGGTGTGGGCTTTAAGACCCTCATCCTAGCTGCCTGGAAGCCAGTATTCTGCTGGCAGCCTTCAGATGAAGATGTAGAACTCTCAGCTCCTGCACCATGCCTGCCTGGATGCTGCCATGCTCCCACCTTGTTGATAATGGACTAAACCTCTGACCCTGTAAGCCAGGCCCAATTAAATGGTGTCCTTTATAAGATGCCTTGGTCATGGTATATGTTAACAGCAGTAAACCCCTAACTGGGACATCTATCTTTTGGAAAGGTAGGAAATTTTCGTTCCTTTATTTTTTATTAGCACATGTTAATTATTTAGAAGTGAGTTTCATTATGACATTTCATACATGTATATATTCTACCTTATCATATTCACCCTACTAGCTTCACTGGACTCAGTCTCACTGCAAATAATTTTTATTAATTTTTATACAGTTTATTTTGATAATATTCTTTTCCATCCCCTAGTTCCTCCCAGATCCTTCCTACCTCCCTACTCCTGGCCATAGGTCCTGCCCTGGAGTGTGGTTGATATAGTGTGTGGCCCTCCACTGGAGAAAACTGATTTTCCCTTTCCCAATGTGTATCAGTTGCAAACAGTTTCTTGGTTAGGGGTGGGGCTCTATGTTCACTTCTCTTTCTCAGTGGTAGGATTTTGTCTCAATTGAACTTGTGCTGGTCTTATGCACCCTCTTACAGTTCCTGTGAGTTCATATGTACCTCAGTTCCCTTATGCCTCGGAGATACTGTTTGCTTGGAGTACATAGCATCTTGTTGAATCAGTGGCTGAAGGGGTCCCACAGATCAGCATTTCCTTCCCTGAGAAGCCATTGCCTTGGCAAGATACCTGCTGGCCCACTGTGGGCTTAAATAACAGAGAACACTGGCAGACACCAAAGACTGACAGCTGAAGAGACCCTACTTGGCAGTTTCCGTTCTTATTAACTTGTACAGATACCCAGGAATCCCATGTAGGGGCTCTAACCTATGCTGAATTAGAGTATGATTTTTATATGACCTCATTCAGATATGTCAAAGGCCTATAGGCCCACAGACAAGGCAAGGGGGCTCGAGCAGCTGGAACAATGGCAGTGGTTTTCAGGTAATTGTGTTTTATCTAGGGACAGTTCTGAGTGTTTCCTGTTTGTGTGGTAAAGTGACCCTTTTCAATCTAAAGTTCAGTGGGTGTTGGACTCCCCTAGGATGATACTGACAAAGACTTCACACTGCTAGACCAACCCCCACTGATACAGTGAAGGCCTAAAAGCCACACTTCTGAGGAAGCCTGAGAATGGCTTGAGAACCATGTATTTGGTTCTCACTGTGTCTCGTGTGTGAGTCTTCAGCTTCTAGAGAGAAATGTGTGTGAAAGAGAAGCCCCAAGGAGCTCTTCAGATAACGGTTCTGACAGCGGATGTGGTTCTCTCTCATGTTGGTTTATTTATTTAGAGAACTCCTTTCTTATGCTCAGGCTGTGCACATCCTTGTCTGGTAAAAATGCGTTGTCTATAATCTGAAAATTCCTAATAGAACATGTTCCCAAATCTACAACTTTGGGTACCAACATGACAGCACTCATAAAAATGTACACATAATAAGCCACACTTAGAATACAGACACACGAAAATACCGTATGGGATGCCTTTAGACTATGTGCAGAGTCTAGTTGGAGTGGGATCCTAGACCGAGGTACTGCAGAATGTATATTCAGGTATCTCAATACCTACAAAGAACTAGGATTGGAAAAACTTTGGGCTGTAAACATTTTATTTAGATAATCCAAATTCAGGTACATTATATTGAAAACAAAACAAAACAAAACAAAAACAAAAACAAAAAACAAAACCAAACCATTCACACACCAAAATCCTTGATTTTTGGAGTGCTGAGAGAAGTTTATGATAATAAAATTGGCAACATTGTATAGATTTTGAACTGACCCCAAGAGAGCATCCGTAGTTCACATCAGTGTGCATATATGAGTAACTCTGACTGGGATATATAGGTTTCTATAAAGAGCAGAACACCCCAATTTGATGATGACAGCAAACCATTGTTCATGTCAGTATGAAAACCATGTCTTAGTTTGGTTTCTGTTGCTGTGACAAACACCATGACCAAAACAACTTAGGGAAAGAAACAGTTTATTTGGCTTACACATTATAGTTTATCATAAGGAGAAACCAAGGCAGGACCTCAAAGTAGAAACCACGTTATAAAGCTGCTAGCTGCCCTGCTCTAGCATTCTTACAAAGCATTGGCCTAAGGATAGTACCACCCACAGTGGGCTGGGCCCTCCTATGTCAATTAGCAATAAAGAAAATGATTCAGAGACATGCCCATAGGCCAGTCTCTTGGAAACAACTCCTCAGCTGATGTTCCCTCATGAAAGGAATATCAAATTGACAACCTTGATTGTAAGATATTTAGTGTGTGAGTCTTTCAGAAGTGTAAATCTCATCCATATAATACCATGGTTTTATTTTTTTTCCTGTATCTGGCAAAGGGCTACCTTTGTCGTGTTTAGCTGTTTAATGTCTAAGTATTCTATTGTGCAGTTTGCTTAGTACTTGCACAGGGTTACCCTCTCCAGTCCAGATGAGGAGAGCTCATAGTGTTAAATCTATACTCTCCTACTGGGGTCCCAGCAGTAGAAAGTAAACTGTCTTGGGATTAGTAGGAACTTGAAATTAGGTTTCCAAAGACATCAGTGCCCAAAGAGTGACACTTTTGGGTTGACTAGAGTCAGAGAATGTGTCTCGAATATCAGATTGACTTGTGGGCTTCTGAATACACCCTCATGTCTTATCCTTTGATAAGACAGCAGTGTCTACTCATCTGCCTCAGGCCTGAGTGATACAGGTCCTACTTCACTCAGAGAAGGAGTGCCTGTATGCTACCTTTTACATGTGGTGGATCTTCATGCTCTCAAGACTGTAGACTAACAGGGTCTAGTGTCAGTCTTTATGTTCAATACTTCACTTAATGTCAGCCTTGTCCACCTATGCTCAAGGATGTTGGATTTTTTCTTCTATCAATAGCTGTTACTGGAGAGGGCAGTGCACTTTATTTGTAATTATTTCTATGTCAAAGTTATTGTTTTGTTAAATATAAGAATAACATTAGCAGTAGGGGTGTTATATGTGCATCAGGTTTATGATGACCTGGGAGTTCTGGGAGGAAGCAAGCCATGGGCAGAGGCTCCAATAGACAAAGTGAGTTCTACCTGTGTTCTCAGAAGTGAGTTAGCAGGTAAGCCAATGCTCATTGTACCTATTGTTCTTGTCTCAGCACAGCGAGCTGTGAGGAGGGACCTCAGTGGAGGAAGGGGAGCATCAGGTCTGTGAAATGTCTTTGTGAGAGCCTCTCTCAGGAGCAAGGGAAAGCTCAGCATGTGAAAGAAACACGTTAGAAATGGACAGACACAGTCTCACCATCTCAGTCTTGCAGAAGTGTGCCTGCTGCTGCTGCTGCCACCCACTTCCTTTCTGCTCTCATGGGGACACAGGCAATAGCTGGGCCTGTACAGCTGTTTGCAGAACAGTGGAGGGGGAGGGGGAAGGAGTCTGCGTCCATCAGGATGTGTCAACAGTGGAAATCTAAGTGTAGGGAGAAGCTGAGTTCCTTCCTAGTCCTTTAGGAGCAGAAGCACACTCTTGCCATTGTTCCTGCCCAGGCCATACAGAACTATAATTCTTTGGGGGTTTTTTAACACCCCTCTTTGCTCCCAAATAACAGCAGGATGTTTCTATGCTCTGTTTTACCCATTCTAGCTCCTGAATAAATAACACAGAGACTTGATATACTTTTTAACAAGCTGTAAACCTAAGCTGGGCAGTTACTGAGCTCTCCAACCATTTAAGACTGCCTATTTCCCATCCACATGGTCCTTTACCTTTAATCTGAGTCTTGCCTTAGCTCACTCAGATCCATGTGTATCCTTATGACTGCTCTCTCATCATGATCTCATGATGAGTTCTCCTGGTCTCTCCAGGTGGTTTCTCTACAACTTCTCCTCCTTGTTCTCTTCTCCTCTCTGGTCTCTCTAGGACTGCCTCACCCTCCTGACTCCAGTCAGAAGTCCCACCTTTTCTCTTCTGCCCAGTGAGTTGGCTGATCAGCTCTTTTATTAGGTGATGGAAAACAATTTTTCTATGACATAGAGACCAGAGATGGTTAACCATACTGTCTGGACCACAACCAGATATCTGGGCATAGAAATCAGCATTTAAATATACACTGTACAAACCACCCTAAAACCACACACTGCTGGATTCCCAGGCTTCATCTGGTCTATTGTTTTGTTTTGTTTTGTTTATTAACCTATTTGACTTTAGCATTTCTTCCAGGTTTATTTATGTCATGCAAATGGCATGATTTCTTTTTTTTTACATGGCTGAATAGTATTTTACAGTATGTGTAAAGTTTGTCTTTATCAATTCATCTCTCTCAGAGGACCTTCAGGTCAATCCCATGTGTTGCTCACTGAGCATGCTCAGTGAGCATGAGACCTGTCCCTCACACCTGCTTCCCTTTCCATTAGCTATAGACCCAGGACTGGTGTTTGGGATCACACAGTTATTGTGAGCAACTCATACATGATCTTTAATATTGGTACACTGTTTACATTTCCACCAACAACATATAAGGGGTCCCCTTTCTCCATGTTTCAACATAATCATCCCTTGTCTTTTACGTAGACAGCTTAGAAGGTCCGAGGAGCCGATCTCACTGCAGGTTTTATTTGTGTTTCCTTGATCGACAAAGCAGAGCTCACACACACATCTGTTTTCCACTCCGTCTCTTTCAACATGTTTCCAGGTCTGTGCCGATTTTTTATGTTGGCTTTTTTTTTTCTTTTTCTTTTCTTTTCTTTCTTTTTTTTTTTTTTGTTTAAATCTTTTCTTATTAAACTCTGAGTGATTGAGAGGAACCAGGAACTGGACTCTGGGAAACTAAGCACCAGGTAACATCGCATGGCTTGTTTTCTGTCCTGTACTGCAGAGCAAGTCGTCTTGCCCTGTTCTACGGCTGCGCACGTACAGAGGAAATGGAAGCATTGCTTGACACTTCCGGAAATACCCGTGCATTTACCGGTGAACCCGCCTCAAGCTTGTGTAGATAAATACTGCTGTGTTTTCTAGGAAATTGGAAAGATATGGTCCTCGCCCGATCAGCTGGACTGTGAACGTCTTAGCAGGGATCTTTCCAGTGCCTTGGAAGGCTTTAAAAGCATCTTGGAAAATGCTTCCAGCTATGGCTGCATGTGTCAGCCCTTGGTGGGAACTGTTCAGCAGCACATGCACAGGTGTGTATAACATGTTCTTGTGCCCTCCCCAGTAGTCTCAATTTTCTGAAAGATGTGTGCTTAAGTGCTCATTCAGAATGAATTCTTTCTAAAGTTATTGATTTCAGATAACATTGGTACCATATACTTGTCAAACACAGGGCTTTCCATTAATATGATTTACGTGTTAAATCCTAACAGAAGCCTTTGCTGTCAGGTGAGCTTTACAGACAAGTAAGACACTGGGTCAGATATTGGGATCCAGGAGGACAGTGTGGCACTAAATATAAATAAATGAATAGACACATATTTTCAAATTACTTCATAAATGACTAAAATTTCTCACGTGTTTAGAAGTTAGCCTGAGGGAGAAGTCAGGGGCTTTATACAGGTACAGAGAAGTAGCCATCCTGTGCCTGCAATAATTTGTCAGATGTACCATTGTATATTTTGTCTATTTCCCACATATGGGAGAAACCATTTATCCTGTATCTTGTTGCCATCACCCTGATTCATTTGCTGCACTGGGTTGAGGGAGGACAGGTTGGGAACCCAGTGTTGAGGAAATTCACTCACAGATAGTATCAGAGGACTGCGTATGTCCACTTATCAGAGGGAACCTGTGTTATTCGGCATAGTGCCTAGAACAGAGGCAAGGTTATTGCACCAACATTGCTTCCAATGTTTTATCTTGTCTCATATTAATTTTCTGTCACTTCAGGTTGACCAAAAGTCTCGAGGAGGCTTGGATGTCAAAGATTCCTGTTATGACATTTCTTAGCAATTTCACAGTCACAGAGGGTATGTGGTTTCTCAGTTTGCTTGATTAAAAATTACACTTAGTGTTTCAGTCCAACATATTATTAAAATGAAGCATAAAAAAGGAAAATTATGTCACCCTGTTAGAGAAGAAGTGACCTTGAATTTGAGAGGGAGTGGGGGATGTGAGAGGGGACTGGGAGGAGAGAAAGTGAATAAATAAATTAGTCAATGAAAGAAAATCTAAGTAAAAAGAAATTCAGTGTTTTATTCCAATGCATTTGAAATAAAACACAAAAAAGTGAGAGTTGTATTCTATATTTTCTAAAAACAAAGAGCAAAACCCAACCAAACAATGCAGAATGTAGCTAGTCAGAGCTGTTCAGGCTTCACAGGGAAATCCCCCAGGTCCCAAAAGTCAAGCAAAGGAAAGGAAGCAATCTTGTGTTGTCTGGATTTCTCTCTCATTCTGTCTTGCCACAAGCTACTGGACCCTATGAGTCTCTGTTCTATCCACACAGCTCCTAAACCTCACACAGCATTGATATGAAAAGTGTGAAGAATGCTCACTCATCCTTAGGTGATAATTTTCTTGTTAAGAAAGATGAGGTCCCTATAGCGCATGGTCACTGCTCATTCAGAAAGAATTCTTTCTAAAGTGAGTCTCAAAGCATCCCAGACTCAGAGTCAGCTATTGACTAGACGATATTATATAGCTGGAGGTTTTTATTTACTTAAATAAGAAGTGATCTCAGACACCCTTAGAAGAGTAAGATGAAACTTTAATTAGTGTCTACTATAAACTGGACAGCATGAGAGAAACTTCTTATTTAGGTGTCAACATCAAATTTTGTTTTAAATTAATAAAAGTTCTGAAATTTTATTATAAACTCTGTTTCCCTTTCGTATTTTATTCAGATGTAAAAATAAAGGATTTGATGAAGAACATCACCAAAGTAACTGAGGACCTTCGCTCCTTCTTCCACATCTCTGAGGAAACCATCCACAGCATCTTAGAAGCCAACATTTCCCATTCAAAGGTACAGGGCTGCTTTCATCATGAGGGACCCCCTTATATAGCTGGGGGGAATGAATGTCCACACAAATGATGTAGCTGAAATCAGAGGAGCTATGCAAACAAGCAGGGCACTGAAGGATATGAACATCTGGTGATAAAGTTGGAACCATCACCTTCATTTGTATAAGATTGCTGGTAACATGTGTTTTGGTGATTTCTAATTCTGATCCATGAAGGCCATTAGGTTTTTTATGGTTCCAAATGTGTCAAAAAATCTCAACCCCTCCCAAATAAAGCCAGTTAAAAATATGTAATCTGCCATGATGGAAAGTACATACACTCTGGTCATGTGGTATGATGGGGACTCATAACAGATGAGCGAAGTGACAGGTTTGGGCTTCTCTAGCACGGCAGAGCACGGAAGTGGAAAATCGAGTAGTTTAAAATCCTTACACCACGTGTTGCTTATCTCTTCTCCTGTTGAAACGGTGTTAGGGGTATCACTTACCAGCAGAGAAGGAAGCAGATGGCTACCGTGTTAGCCACAGCAAATTCCATGCGAATCTTTAGCTTGTGGTTTTCTGTACTTCTGGGGGGCGTGGTTATCTTTCTCTGCAGAGAATTGAGGAACCGGCTTATCCACAAATGTTTCCATTGGCAATCACCCAGGCTCCAATATAAATTGAATTTCATGTTAATTCTGACTAATTGGGGCTCAATGGAAGCTCAATAAGTAGATTCGTTAACATTTAATCTAAATTAAGAATGAAATAGATGAAAAACCAAGGATTGGAAATGCAAACTATGGTATCACAAAGTTACTTAGCACAAGAAAGGCAGTATCTATTTTCAATAAAAAACATCAATTGTATCTCATTACATACCACATGCCCGTGGAAACGTGCGGATGAAGGAGGAGGGGAGCTCAGAAGAGAGCGGAGCTCTGGAAACATTTCTTCAACTAGGCTTCAGTGAAAATAGTGACTGCTGTGGTTTGCATGCTGCAGTGTAGGACATCTAACAGAAGCCTGGAGCAGTGGCCATACTATTTGAGTAGCAACCCAAGGCTGCCCGTACAGAAGCTTTTAAACTCCTTTCTTGCAAGGTCTACATTTTAAGACCCATTTTGGTTTGAGCAGAGATTTCTGCTTTGCTGCCTGCCTTGCTGCCTGCTTAGAAGCAAGCAGCCACCAGATGGTGCTGACGTTCTATGGTGGTGAGATGGGCTGTACGGTGAGCTAGTGGGCTATGCAGTAACAATTACAGCACAGATGATTTTGTGGTCCCCCTTCCCCAATCTGCGTACATTTCTATGCATCTCTATAACCGCTGTGGTCACCTTAGAAGATGGGTTCATAGGAAATTGGACAGGAACTAGCAAATGCATTCTCACTGTTCAAACACATGAGGCTATTCACATCAATGAGTACAAATGTACACTGACATCACACATATCCACAGCCTCTTAGCAGGTGACGCTTTGGACTCTGTTTTCTTCTAGTGTATCAAGTTGATAGCTACTTCTTGTTTGTAGTCCCATCTCCTTTTGTTTGATCTTCAAGATACACTTTGTAGTGCTGGGTTCCTTGGGAAGTTGCATAAACCTTCGCTTGCTCCTCCTGTTGTCCACTCAATATCTTTCTATGCATCAAGCATGGTTCTTAGATGCTGTGCATCAAAGGCATTGCCAACCTTCTGTGAGAACAGCTCATTAAATATGCAACGCTGACAGTGTAGAGAAGATACTAGGAAGTCCTGTGACATACATGTAGCACAGTGATGGGGATAGATAGTCACAGAAACCTGCTTGAGCAGGGGACATTGGAGATGAAGCTGAAATACTGACCATTAGCACTTGAGATATTGAAATACTGAAGGAGGCAAGGGCCTGACTGTTTCCCTTCCTTGTCAGAGTTGACATGGGCAGTTCCTCTTCTCCTGGGCTCTTTTCTGGAACATAACATCATCTTATCAAACCCAACGTCTTAGACTTCAGAGATGTGCTGGATCCTGAAGCTCTTCTAGTCTGACCTCTTGCTTCGGGCTACATCCCCCTCTGCCTTCTCCTGGGGAGTATCTCCTCATGTCATGCCACAGGAGCCTGAGCCAGTGGACACAGAGCCCAGTGATACCTTTCCACTGTGAGATGGTTCTGCTCAGGAATGTGAAAACACAGAACAAATTGATTAGCTCCTGTCTCTTTCTCCCCTCTCCGTCCTCATTCTCCCCCCCCGCCCCCACTGTCTTAAACGTAAGTGTCTTTTTCAATTAATGATCCTCTCCAATTTCTATTCTCATTTTTCCTTGAAGTACCCCAGTGAAAGGTGCATTTTGGGTGATCATTGAAAACACCCTAAAGAGCATTACCAAACACTCACATACTTGTCTCCTGCTTTTCAGAGCCTCCCATTTGCAATCTTCGGAGGCATTGGTTGTCTTATTATTATTGTGAAGTCATGGAAACGTATACACTGGGCTTTTAGATGGAAATCCAGTATCTCTCAAGTTCTACAGTGTGAGCTTGGATCAGATCCCTCTAACAATTGGCTTTACCACTGATTTCAGCCTGGGGTTCAGTCCTGGATAGACCCTATGACTCTCTGCTCTTCTCTCCCACTCTTCTCTGTCTGGTTCTTTATCATGTCAGCAGGTCTTAGCTCAGCCCCAGCCCCAGAGCAGAACAAAGCTCACTGAAGTATGCAGGACCAGTTTTTCCCATTTGACCTGATTTTGCCTTCTTGCCCCTTAAGCCCCAAACCAGCAGTCACTGTTCTCATAGACCCACGGTGACTGCATTGCTACCAGCATGTCCTTGCTGCTCACACAAAGATAGAGCAGAGCTCCTCCCACCCTGCTCTACCTCAATGTCTAAAATTATTAGCTAGGTAATGGTGAAACCACAGCCTCAGCCCTGCCCTTGACTCATGGCCACATGGTCAAGTTATTCAATCCATGCCCCTCCCCAGGTCTTAGACCCATGCACTCTGTGTGCAAACTCTTCAGACCTCTCTTCACAAGCCCTTGCTGAAAATAGTGAGGGCCTCTCATGGGATCATCACTAGTGTTAAATCAAATAAATGTCCATGTGGCTGCATCTATATGCCAAGGATGGGAAAATACCTTCCCAGGTCCTTGGTCTCCCTGCAGATTTCCAAGTCAAACATGGACGCAGGGGAGACACAGAAGGATGGCATCTTTGGTATGGACTGGAGCAAAGTCTGAGTTGCCTGCAGGCTCTGAATGAAAACAATGTGCTTTCTAACTGAGCAGCAGTGCTTCCTTAGCTTTATAGTCCTTACCTGTGCTATTTGATTCAGGCATCTTTCCAATGAGAAAAACAGGCATGGTATTTTTTTTTAAAGATAAATAGCAAAAATGGAAAACTACACGAAGGAATGTCAGCAGACGTAAGGCACACGGACGATTCTCCTGGGTGGTGGTGGGAGGCTGTCAGTGGGATCTTCTTTATTTGGTAGGCGAGGTGCCAAAAATTCCAAGGTAAACAGCTTTACCCTCAAACAAATTCTAAGAAATAACCTTAAGCTTGAAGAGCTGGCGACACTGATTGACACATTAGAGAGAGGCTCTCCACAAGTGTTGGGGTCTTTTCTGGGGCCAGCATGGGCTCCTGCCCACCCAGAGGTAGGAGCAGCTCCTTTGGAATTGATGCCTTATATTTAGGTGAGGTCCCATTCCCAACCAAGTTCTATCCTGAAGCCATCGTTATTGAGTAAATGCAGCATCGAAAGGCAAGCTAGTGCCCCAATACACCCTTAGGGATCCCTGGAAGCTGCCAGAGCACATCTGCAAACAGGTATAAGGAAACACGTCGGTTCCACTACCATGCATAAAAGCTTTCTGGCTAGTTACATGTGAAGGTGGTATTTTTCTGAATGCCCTTGTCAGGGTAGTGGGTTTTTTTCTTTCTTTTTTTTTTTTGGTATTGTTTGTATTGTTTGTTTGGTTTTTGTTTGTCTGGTTTTTTTTTTTTTTTTTTTTTTTTTTTTTTTTT
>JADRCH010000051.1:13149248-13179307 GCA_019843965.1 Rhynchomys soricoides
GTGCACCACCATTGCCCGGCTGTTTGTTTGTTTGTTTTTTTTAAAGATGAGCATATTATTAGATAATTAGATTTCATTTAAGGTTGGTCTCTCTCCTTGAGATGTCAGGCTTCATCTAAGTCATTCCAGACCTTAAAAGAAGAACTACTGAGGTCCCCTGAACAGGAGGGAGTGTAGCTTTCTGTGGCCTTTAAACTTGAGCTGCAGCAGCACCTCATCTTTGGGGTCTCAGCCTCTGGCCACTACATAGCAAGTCCCACAATACCTGAGTCTTGGCTTTCTTTTTGTTTTTCTTCTTGAGTGTTTGCTTGTGTGTGTGTGTGTGTGTGTGTGTGTGTGTGTGTGTGTGTGTGTTCGTGTGTTCATGGAGGCAGAAGTAACATTAGCATCATTCTCTACTTCCCATATTAAGGTAGCATCTCTCAATCTCTCACTTGAACCCATAGCTTGCTGATTCACCTAGTCTGGCTAACCAGCTTGCTCCAGGGAATCTCTTATTTCCAGCTCTCCAGTGCTGGGGATAAAGATAGGCTGCCATGGTTATGTTTTACAGAGATTCTGGAGATGCAAATTCTCTTCTTCTTCTTTCCACAGCCAGTGCTTTATCTGGCTCACCATCTCTTCAGCTCCTAAATCTGTGTTTTCATTAGTTTGTAGATGAAGTTTTGTCTGTCTCTTAACTTTAGTATCTCTGGAGATCCCTGACTGATATACTGTATTGTATCTTATTGACTTTGTAGCACATGGAAGCACCCAGTGAGCCTCTTTGACTGCAAGCCTTCTAATTTGACACTATATCTCTTATCATTGGATTCACACAACAGGGGAATTGTTGGCTAGGACATTTCACAGTGATCATACCCATGGTAGCTGTAAACATGCAATATGGTAACTGATCCCATATGTTTTACATTCTTTGCAATTGTTTCACAAGGTCAGTAACTGAGAGATGAGCCTCAGTCCTTGAGGCACCTCAGTTCTTGAACATGCCATGGAACACCAATGCTGTATAAACAGAGTCTGCCTTCTCTGCCTCCTCCTGCGTTTATATACTTTTATTTTTTTTAAGGAAACTGTGAAAAGCTTGGAAATGATCTTTTAAAATCTAGAAGGAGGCAAAATTGCCTTAAAATGACTAGTTTCCTACATGTTAACAGTGAAAAGTGAAGGATCTAGAAAACTGAAGGCAAAGGGGAGTGAAACAGCATCTGCAGACGAGAACCAAGTGCTGTAGAACAGGCAACCTTAGGGACATGGGCAGAGCAGGTGAGGGGTGAGGGGTGCTTTCACAGATGCTGTGGGGAGAGGGAGGAAAGAATCTACAGTAGCTACTGCCAGAGTGCTCAAACAAAGGGAAGCTGTGCACACAGAGAATGACTTGCAATCTCGAAAACATTTCTATTCAAAATGCTGACAATAAGACACAGAATTAGATTGAGCTGTGGTGGATCCAGGTTATTCCTCCAAAGGCCCATGCTGTAAATATTTGGTCCCTTTAGGAAGTGGCTTCTAGTTGGAGGAAGTTAGCTCATAGGGACTGTGACTTTGGTATCTTTAAAGGGGGAAACTGGGACCCTCAGCCTTGCTTTCTTCTGCCTTGTTTTCTGAGCACCAAGAGGTGATCAGCTTGGTTCCACCATGTCCAACCACCAAGTCTGCAACAGGTTGATAGACTAGGGAACAAAACTGCTGTAACCGTGAGGCAAAATAAACCTTTCTTCATCATGGGTGTTTGCCTGAGGCATTTTATCACAGTGATGGAAAGGTCATAGAGGCACAGTGTCTTCTCTGAGTGAAAGTGGGCTCCAGGGAGCTGAAGTGATACTGCACTGTCTGATCCACATGCTTCACAACAGGTTCTCTCCAGTGTCCTCACCATTGCTTTGTCTGGAAAATGTGATGAAGAAATTCTTCATCTCCTGTTGACATTTCCTGAGAGTGAAAAATCCTGGTTTGCCACAAGGGAACTCTGCAGCCTGCCTGGGTCTCAAGTCTTCTCTCTGCTTGTGATAATGGGCCAGAACCTGAACCTGAGGAATCTCATTTACAAAGTAAGAATTGTGCCTGTTGAGGGCACTGCAGGGCAGCTGCTCCCAGGACTGTGCTAACTACACACTGGCACTGAGTGTGCAGCTGACAGCATCCTCAGTGGAGTTTTGCTAACTACACACTGGCACTGAGTGTGCAGCTGACAGCATCCTCAGACTCCAAACTCAATGGAGTTTGGTGCCTTGTATGAAAAAGTATGAGGTATAAAACCTAGGTATATCAGTCTTGCATCTTGGTTAGGTTTCTGTTGCTGTGGTCAGTGCCATGACCAGAAGCAACTTAGGGAGCACAGGGTTTATTTCACCTTACACTTTCATATCATAATCCATCATTGAAGGAAGTCAAGGCAGGAACTGAAGCAGAAGCCATGGAGGAGTGCTGCTTACTGGCTTGCTCCCCATGGCTTGCTCAGCCTGTTTTACTTAGAGCAACCAGGACCACCAGCCCAGAAGTAGCACTGCCGGCAGTGAGCTGGGTCCTCTCACATCAATCACTATTTAAGAAAATGCTCCCAAGACTTGCCTACATGCAATCTGATAGAGCATTGCTTTTCAATGTTAGTTCCTCTTCCCAGATATGTCTAGGTTTGAGCCAAGTTGACAAAATTCAACCAGCACATTTTTGAAATCCTTTACCTTTACCATCATGTATAATACCTGCAAGCTAATAAATGCTATATAAATCCTTGTTATACTGTATTCCCTTTGGAATACTGACAAGAACAAATCTGTACCTGTACACTATAGATACATAAAAATGGTTTTGCTCTCCAGGTTGTTTAGATCTAGGGATGGCCCATGGCTAGCTGCTGCATTGACCAGCAATGAGCAATTCTGTTTCAGCCTCAGTCACTTGGGGGCGGGTCACCTGTTGACTGACTCTGAGAATGGGCTTCTCAATTAAATGTTGTCAAATAAAGAGAAGGCTAGAAAACCTTACAGTGTGTCTGTAGGGTCAGGGCCATTGAGACATTGAGCACAACATGGCAGTGAGGAGGGGGGTCACAAGAAAGAAATCTTCCTAGTTTCTATATTTGGATTTCTCTACTTACTAAGAGCCAGCATCCTGAGTGTGTAAGGAAGCAAGATTGAGCCTAGTTCATTCATCTGCTGCTGAGGCAGGTGTTGAGCCTCCCAAGTTATAGCTCTCATCTTTCCCACCTCCTGGCTTTGAGGTATTCATCCTCTGTGTTAGGTACATTCAGCTCTACCAGTGCAGCTGTGGGAAGGTGAAGAGGGGCGGGCAATACAGCAGCTCTGTGTTCTTGTGTAGGCCAGTTCTTTACCTGGCCTATAGAACATCTCCACAAATATGGAAGTTCTGAAAGAACATGAGAATAAGATCCTCAGAGAAGAAGAACAGGTGGGAAGTAGGTAGAGCTGTCTCAGGCCCCACCTCCAGCTCCAATTCTTAGCCTTGCTAGGTCTTCCTCATCTCCACACATGACCCTTTGTGTAAATTCCCAGCACTCTCTCTCCCTGCCCTTGCCCATGCCTTCCTCAGAATTCTACCATTTCCTCCTGTCATGTTGCAACACATACACCATCAGAAAGGCCCAGATCTGCAACAGAACAAGGCTGCTGCTGGTATTCCGTGTTCAGGAGAATGGTCTTGAGCTAGAAAAAAAGGGAATTTGCTCTTCCAGCCTTCTTGGTCTCCTTCCCCTTTGTCAGGCCAGGAAAGCTACAGCAAATGTTCATCTATCTGCCCACATCTACACCCTACACTCTCATGTCCATGTACACACGGTCTCTAAGAACAAATACTAATTTTAGAATGAATGTCCTTTAATGTCTCGAGGAAGATAATCATTGTAAAATTTCCCCCTTATTTTAGAGATTCTCTGTCTTGGTATAGTTGATACTCTCAGCTGACATGCCATGGAACTTAGTCTTGGGCATCATAGCCCACTCTTCCAACTTTACCTTGTACCTTGGAGGATATAGATATCAGTCTATCTATTAGCCCATTTTAGTGCCTGCTCCAGCATGCCCACAAAGGCCTCTCCAGGTTTCTAAGGACCAAATAAGTACTTAGACAAGGACTATTATCCCTACCAAGATTTGGAAAATGAGATACTAGATTGGATCCTGTCTTCCTCGACCCAGCCGTGGTGACAATACCAGTAATAACAATAGCTGTCTTTATCAGACAACTTCCTTATACACAACTGTATGAGAGGTCACTCCTATTGATGTCACTTAGAGATGGGGAGGTGCCTTGTGCACAGGCACATGCATCACTGCTGATATTTAAGTGTAGCTCCAATTTACAGGGACTTTCTGTCTCACTTGCTGACAGCCCCAGAAACCTTTGATGAAGTAAGTTCTGCTGGAATCCATGCTGGAATCCTAGTCACTTCCTACCACAAATCAGGGTCCTCCAGGGGTCACTTGAAAGGGAAGTGGGGCATTGACAAAAGCCACATCCTTTCTCCTGTTCCTGAAGTCTCTACTTTCTTAGCATGCTGAGTAGGTCATCATTATCATAACATATCAAGAAAGATGAACTGTAGAGCTGGCAGAACCCCAGAGAACAAAACTGAAAAGTGATAACTATTGAGCTCCTTGGCCCAGTCTGGAGAACTGAAAATCTAGGATGCAGAGGACCTGCAGAGGGAAGGGGATTTTTCTGATGTTTCCCACCCGTGGACAGGGGGCTTCCTGCTAAGTTAGCTTAGCAGCCAAAACGTATCCACAGTATAACCAACATTGCAGATGCTGTTCTGTCTGCATTTTGCACATAAATGATCAAGGCAGAAAAGAAGCCCAATTCCAACAATTTATGTCCTGTAATTGGGGATATACAGACAAAGAACAAGATATGTGTCAGAGGACCTGAGCACAAGGGAGTTTCAGAGAACACTTTTACTGGTCTAGTTTGCAACCCTGAACTTTTCTCACTGGTAGACACCAGGAAGCCTTTCATCTCCCTGGCCTCCATTTGCTCATGCACCACCCCAGGGTGCTAGGAGCACTGTGCTGGGGTGTGCATGCAAGTCATATAAAAACACTTTTATTTTGAGCCTCTTCTCAAAATCTACTTTAGTTATCCAAAAAATATGAAGAAATATTTGGAAAGTGATGCAAATTCGAACAACTTGTCGCTGGTTTACAATTTTACAGTACTGCTGTAATTTAATATGCTCTACAGAACACAGTTACATCTACCTCCAACCCAGAACTTTTATAGAGTGTGACAAATTTGCCTTTGAGGTTCAAGAGAGAATAAAATCAAGAGATCAAGTTTTCACTGCTCAAGAGATACTTGTGAGAATAGAAATAGTATTGATTATTCTGCTTTTTTTTTTTTTTCTGTCCTACAAGACTCTGATACCTTCTGAAGCAAATGGCTTGCTGAAGTCTCTGTTGGATGTCATTGCTAGCCTCAGCTCCATCCTTGCCAGAGCCCAGCACGCCCTTGAATACCTCCCTGAATTTCTTCACACATTTAAAATCACTGCCTTGCTGGACATGCCAGACTTCCAACAGGTGCGTTTGATCGCTGCACACTGGGGGAAATGTTTTAGCCTTTTGTCTGTTTGTTCTCCTTTCCTTTTGTTTCTCTTCCAATATCTATAATTGTATAATTATAATTCCAATATCCATAAATGTATATACAAGTATACAGACAAGGATACTTTTGAATGGCTCTGGAGCTAACAGCATGGCAGTAGGGCTCGACTTTGCCCTAAAACCTTCATGAAAAGTGCTGCTGATCTATGTCCCACCAATGAAGAAGCTGAGATGGCTCATGAGTTGTCTAGGAAGTGAAAATCTTCTAAGTCAATTATTAGCACAGATGAGATTTCAAGGGCTTGTTTAACTTAATTCCAAGAGCAAATTGCTTTCAAGAACCTTAGAACATTTATTTACATATAAATAATTGGCTTACAAATTACAGATCATTTTCCTCTAATGTAAACATAGACTTGAATTAGGTTAGTGGTTTGGCATTAGCTTTTGCTTGAAGTCCTTCTACCTGGGATGGAACCAACCAGGGATAGGTAAGGTAAATTGGAGGTGCAGGAGGGCCCAGATAATGATGTACCCAGAATCCTTCCAAACAGTATTTCAATGTACTCATCAGTTAATGAGTAATTTGGGTAGCTGTCAAGAATCAGTATTAACTTAGTAATGCGAGCACATGCTAAGACAATTAAGTTATTGGAGATAGGATATTTGATGGATCATTACTGAACAAACAAGGAGGCGTATGAATGTGAGAGCTTATGACTCTGTGTGTGTGTGTGCGTGCGTGCACAAGAGGGAGGGAGGGAGGAAGGGAGGGAGAGAGAGGAAGAGAGAGAGAGAGAGAGAGAAGAGAATCTGGACACATGTGTTAATGTGTAGCAATTGTGTGAGCATATATGTAAATGTTTGTGAGTGTATGTGAATCTGAGTGTGAGACTGTGAATATATACATGAATGTGTGTGAAGATGACTATGCATGAATGTATGTGAACATGTGTTGGTGTGAGTGTATGGAATGTGTGTGTGTGTGTGTGTGAATGTGTGAGTATACAAATTTGAGTGTGAATGTGTTTGGGTGTGTGAATGTGCATGAGTATGTGTGTGAACGTATGTGTGAACATGAGTGTCTGAATGTGTGTGAATGAGTGAGTGTGAAATGTGTGATTTTTATCTTCTACCACATAATTTCCTAGAAAAAAATCATTGTAGTGATTTCAGTGGTTTCTCAAGAACAGGACAGATTCAATCAGAGTCTATTCTTTTTCTTGTATATTTAGTCAAAGATGAAACTACACTTCCAGAGGTCTGAGAAAATAGTTTGAAGTCACATATAACTAGAAGTTGGTATTTTGTTGTTGTTTGTTTGCCTTTTTGGTTTTTTGGAGGTAGACTTCTTCTGTGTATCTTGGCTGTCCTGGAACTCATTCTGTAGACCAAGCTGACCTCAGACTCAGAGATCTTCCCGCCTTTGCCTCCTGAGTGCTGGGCTTAAAGGTGTGCACCACGACTGCCTGCCTGGAAAGTTGCTTTTCTTATGCTCAGGTTTCATCGAATGGCCAAGCCAGAAGTTCAGCTTTCTCCTCTTTCCAGTCTGTGGTGAAGCTTCTCTGTAAGGACCAGGAGTCTTTCTTCAGCAATTCTAACATGTTCATTAATTTACCCAGAGTTAATGAACTCTTGGAAGATGACAAAGAGAAGTTCAACATTCCTCATGACTCAAGTAAGACAAGAGCCACCTGAATTATGTAGGTTGGTTTGTACAGTAATAACTAGGCCTGCATAGTAAGGTTTTCTTCCTGGGCTGACTTCTGGTGGCATATGATGGCACTGAATTTTAAATACTCACCGATAGGTCCCAGGGCCCTTGATCACAGGCTGATCTTCCCAGCCATGTCTTCAAAAACCGAGTCTAAACAATTTGACTTACCTGAAACCCCAGCCCCTTGGGTACCCTAGGGTAAACGATATTAAAAACAGTGTTAGAGATCAGTTTGGTAGTAGGCCAGTGTAGCTGCTAAATACTTTGTATAGCTGTCAAGCATTGGAGTCATTTGGTAGTGAGGACATATGTTAGAGTTGTTTAATTGTAATATATTTTGTTTCTTCTTTCTCTAATGCTCATTTCTTTTTGTTTTCTTATTTGAGAATCTTGGATGATTATCCTTCCTTCATCCATATACCCTCTCATCCTATCCATCCATTCATCTGTCCACCCATGCATCCATTTGTGCATCCATTCATGCATCCATCCATGCATCTATCCATGCATCCATGCATGCATCCATCCATGCATCTATGAATCAATCCATCCATCATCTCATCCATTCATTTGTCCAGTCAGTTGGTTAACACTGAGGACCAATCTTTGTTGATCATTTTTTTCTGCATTTTTCCTAAATGGTTGTCACAGAAACAATTAAAGAGCAATGCAAACCTCACTTTTAAGAGGACATTTCAGAAGCCCAGAGAACATTAAGTTGCTTAAGTGAAATTTTTTTTTTCAGCTCAGAAATCACTGATGTCAGTTGGATTCGAGTTTCTTGCTTTATGTATACCATGATTATTTCTAACATAAGACCTGTCCCCCATCTTTATTAAGCTTATAATTTAAAGAGCGAGGTATTAAACTAGATAACCCCTACAGTCAATGATTCAAGGATTAACTTGTAGTTATATGGCTAACTTATATTTTAGGGGATAGTATCATTTTTTTGTGTGTTTTTGATAAAAGTATTTTTATGTTCATGATATTTGGAAATATAAAATTAAGACAATGATCAAAACAATACTCATCAAAACACATACCCATGTGAATCATGACATAAGGTCAACATAACAGTGCTCTTTTGAGGCTCTTTCAAGGCTTACCACGTTTTGTTTTTAATAAATAAACCTGGCCATACTGATGTAATTATTATTATTTAAATGCTGTAATAATTTATTACAAATCACTAAAGTAATGAATTGCCTATGGATTTAGACAACTTAAGTAGACTTGCTATTGAAATCAATTAGCTTTACAGTAGAAACAACCATAAGGAATCGTTTGTATCAACAGTATGATTTAATGCACTAACAGTAGTGACTGTGATACTTTTATATGGCTTATCAGATTCAGGAGCAACTTGACAAGGTGACTACATACGAAAAAGATCTTTCTATTATCAACATTATGAATATTGAAGTAAGAATTTTCTTCATTAAAACCACATTAAAAGTAACCCCCTATCTCCTTTTTAAGTGTCTGAGCCATCACTAGTAGAGGCAACAGCTATTAGATCCCAAGGTGGGATCTTGAGGTTTCTAGGGGACAAGAACTGCTAAGTCATGGAAAACTGGAGTAGAGTTAAGAGATACGTCATGAAAGTATTTATAAACCATCTCATTGAAAACTAAGGCAGAGTGGAAGTGTATGCCAGTTTCAACATTGACTGGACATTCTTCATCAACCAAGGTCACTTAATAACTTCTTTCCTCTTTTCACATGGCAGCACCATTCTGTTTGAAGCTTTATCAGGAAATTCTACAGTCTCCAAATGGTGCACTGGTATGGTCTTTCCTAAAACCGATATTACATGGAAAAATATTGTATACACCAAACTCTCCAGAGATTAATGAGGTCATTCAAAAGGTAAGTTAAAACAAGTAACATTTTTTTGTAGGCCATTCAACACACTGTATCAGGAAGAAACTGTTACATATGTAATGGAATTACTGTATTCATTTTGTTATGTAACATTTTTTTTTTAAAGTTGACTATAGTTTGTTTTGTCCTGACATTACCCTGTCATTCTTGATGTTCTGTGTGGATTTGCTGAGCAACTTGCTTAGAAGAAGCTCTGGAGGTAGGGAGGGTTATTTAGAATCACCAATGTAGTAAACTCACTAATTTTAATATCAAAAATGAGGACAATTACAAATAGGCCAGCTTCAGGTCAGATAACGGGGCACAATTCCAGGAAAACATCAGGAATGAATTTAATCCATTTCATTTGGTGCATCTGATACTGAGGAAAGAATTCAGTCATGCACCTGCGAACTGATCTCCTAGATCACAACTCTCTACATTGTGTAGTTTTTGATCACTCATGTTTTAGTATATTGTATAGCTTCTCCAGTCTCATTATTTGAAGACCTCCTGTTAATATTTGCATAAAAATTGTGTTCTCCTGGGGACTTTCTTACATTGTTTCTTTGTAAACAATTGTGTGGTATTTTCCTGGGAGTCTTTTCTTGTCTTTGGGGAAGTTGTGAGACTGCAGGCACCTTACATGGTCACTTTTCCAAAGACAAAGGAAAAATTTGATCTTATTGTCAAATACAAAAGATCCTATCCATGAATGACAAACTCTAAGCTTTAAGTACTAGTAGTAACTTAAAAGTGCTGTGTGGTCGTAGGACCAGTGAGTTATTTTTGGCCCAATGCACTTTCAAGAGAACTAGAGTTATTCCCCTTGATACTGCTATGGGACATCACAGCAAGCCTCCTGAGCACTTGCCACCTGCCACTTAGCCCGTGGCTGCACAGCCCTCAGCATGCCCTCTACAGTATTTATAAACTTAGTGATTTTTTTAACTTTAAAATGTCCTCTAGGAGGGATGTTTGCCAAAGTCTCAGTTCCTATGATGTAATGCTAGCTATCAGGGGATTTGATTACGGCCTCTAGTAGATGCTCCATCTGAAGCTCTGCTCAAGGGTGTCATTCTGCCATCACACCTGGAAGAGATGCTCACACCAGTATTCTGGCCAAAGCCAATGCTAGGTGATGCCCTGTGTGTATAAAATTAAAGTCTCCCATAGTTCAAGAATTTCACAGAAAAATGTCTATATCTCAGTTTACTTTTTTAAAAGGCTATGGGTTTTTATACTAATATATATATAGTCATTATTAATATATATTATATTACATGTTGTGTTTTTCGCTGATGAGATCCTTTTCAGAAGTATAGAAGAAAAGGCAAACAACTGAGTAAACAAAAAATAGTATAATGTGAAATGCAGCCAGGGACGTGGAGGTCCAGACCCTTGGATACAGGGATGGAGGGGGCACACATATTACATCAATGTTTTCAGAATAAGGGTTTCAGAGGAACCAGACATGATGTTCCTGCTTGGCTGCTGAGTGAGGTGTAGAGGTAGTGTAAGAGCAGATGTTTACTCTGCTTGTTTACATGTCTGTAGATTGTGCCCTGTCTTGTTCTACCTAGTTAATGTCACCAGAGACCACGCACTGTCTTACATTTGCACTCATAAAGCTGACATAATGCCATTGTCCCTCGGATAAGTTATTCTTGCAGTCACCTATGGTCATTTAGTTTTATGAAAATTAGTTCTGGTCTGTAAGCACAGGGTCACATGTCTCACACAGCAGAAAGATACTTGCTGCAATGCTATCTATGGAAGGATTGGAACTTCGAACGGGAGTCATTCTCTCATCCCAGTACCTCAGGCAGTGATGGATCAGGCAATTGGTGGTGGTCTTATAAGGTTATAATGGAGCTGAGAAGTTCTACTGCCCTTTGGTGACATAGCTGTCATCAAGTCATTGCCAAATGCCTTACTCATGTGTTTGTGATGATGCTGGTGCTTTGGATACAATAGAGGACAGTGACTTGTGTGTGCTGCACTAAAGTTGATACTGACAATTATGCTACTGTTTGCTGTATTTGGTATACTGTATGTTTATTGTGATTTTAGAGCATCTTATCAAATGCTCTACTGTAAAACAATAGGGCCATGTTCTGGCTGTAACAGCCCCATACATCTTGTGCTAACCATGTCTCTTGATTGACCATTTATGACCATGTCAATGCACTCTAAGCTGTGTGCACAACACGAACTGGGCTGATGATGACAATTTTCAGAGTGGATCTTGGCTAATGATGGACAGCTGCAGGCGCTGCTTAGTCTTAGTTTCTTGGTTATTTCTTTATTAGGTAGATACATAGGAAACCATAATTTTTACAGGACAAATATTCATGCAAATGGGCGATTTTCTGTGATTCAATTTGTGAAACTGAGGTTGGCACCAAACTTGCAATCCCTTGGTCAGGAAAGCAAGACTTAAATACTCCCTTGCCAAATTATGTGTGGCCTCAGCCTTTACCGCTTCTCTTAAAAGCAGTTTTTCCCTCCATCTGAAAAATGAGAGCCGGATACCCACCAGATATCCCATTCAAATCCTCTGTCCAAGCCAGGACAGGGCATAGTCCCACTGCTCTCTGCCTTCTGCAGAACCAGCAGGACACAATGGGAGCAAGTGAGACCTGTGCTGAATTAGTGGCATGCACGGAGATACGAAGGCTTTTGTTTCAAGGCCAGCTGGATGACAAGAAGGAGGAGGTGCTTTTCAGATTGTTTTCTTAATTAAAATGTTTCCCTAGTATTGAGCCAAGTTTTCTCTTCCCTTTGGTCACAAGAGACCTCCTGAGCCAGAGAACCAAGAATGTCTTTTTCATTCTGACAGTCATTTACTCAGAGGTCACGGAAGCAGATATTAGGACCTGCCTTTTTCTACGGACCTACTGACCTGTGACTGAGCAGATTTCTGCAGACCAAGGACAGTGTGCAGGGAGGAACAAGGGGACTGGTGGGTGATGGCCCATTTCCAGCTCTCCCTGCAGTCCAGGAACTTTCTATATTGGGATCTGTGCTGTGAGCAGGAGCCAGAGAGTGAAAACCATGTGGATCCCTGACAACTGGACCCTCTTGGTGACTGTGGTCACTTTATGACTATAGTGTAGAACCCTTCTTTATAGAAGACATCAGAGGATTAGTGTCTCTGCATCAACCTCCTGCCATCTGATCCCTGTGTTTTTTATCTCTGTCACCTTCTAAAATGATTGAAGTGAGTTTAGAAACTTCACCTTCTTGGCATGCTTAAGTGGTCTTAACATAGTGAATTTTGTTATCTTGTCTTCTCAGTTATTACCATTTTCTGAGCACAATATCAATTTTGTTATATTCCAAGGTAATAGGGAGAGAGTAAGAAGATAAATAAAGCAGGGCAAGTTTAATATGGATGATTGTTACTATAAAAAGCATAAAAGTAGGAGAGGATTGGTCAGCAATAGAAAGAGAATGCTGGAGACTGCAGTAATGGCAGAGACTGACAAAGAGTAGAACACACCCTTGCGGAAGTAACCTTTCTTCTCTGACTTGAGTTGAAACTGCATTAAAGAGAACACAGCAGAAAAAGGCAGAGAGGTGCCTGAGCCTTTACACTCTGGAATATCAGAAGAAGTATGTAAGCTTGACGCTGTGCCAAAGGAGAAAGATGACAGGGTCCATCCTCATCACTGAGAACAGGGGTGTTAGAGTTGCAAGGTGCTAACTTGATGACTGGAGCAGTCAGTCATAAATTGTTTCTTTAGAGAAACGAGACTTTTGAGGCATAGAGTTTCTATACTGTTCATTAGTTCTCAAGTATAGTTTCTAATGAAGTACAAATTTGAATCAAGATAGAAGAAGAGATGAAGAACTATCCCCTCTAACCCTTACACCACGAGCCCATACTGGCTGGGCACCTTGTCAGTGTGCAGGTCTACTATAAAGATTAGAAGTTCACATTTTCAGTTCCCAGATGAAGAAGCTGAGTTTTAGGGTTGAGTAACCTTTGTACTCAATCTCAGGTCTTTTTGATTTCCCATTCAGTGTTTTATCTAATACTTTTCTGCTACATTTCATTGTTTTCTTCTCATGAATTCACATGTGTATCCAGTTCAGTTACTGCTCTCAGTGTAACTGGTCATGGTGTAGAGACACATTCGGAGAGACAGAGCAGATTAGGATGATGGATTCCCATGCACAGGCTGGCTTCAAGCTTTGGGATTGGAGTATCAGACAATGATGGGGAGAAAGTGATCTTCAGTGCCATCTTTCTACTGATTTTCTGACTGTATCTGAATGGGAGAGGGTGCCAAATGGACCATGTTACTGTTCTCATACTTCTGGAGTTCTAACATGATATTTTATTGTCTCAGATATAAAACTGCCGTTCATTGAATACTTCTTCTAAAAGACTTAAGACACTCCCAAATACTTTCTTGCCTATTTCTCACAAAACTCAAGCACAATTAGGCTCATTTTAATAATGCAAAATGATCAAGGCTAGGGAAATCTACATTTTCAAGTGTATTGACTATTAAGTGAAGTTTGGGATCTGTTCTGCTGGGGTTCTTTTTATTGATACTATCTTTGATGCTAGCCATCAAACAGTAAGGATATGCAATCTGCACTTCACTAGCTGGAGTACTGGTTAGCTAAATAAGTGCATGGACTGCCTTTTATATAGGTTTGTGTAACATTAGGTGTGGCCTTTCACCTACTCTTACAACCCTGTCTTTAGAAGCTCATCACTTGGAGGAAGAGAATGAATTATATACATTAAAGGTGAACACAAATCATTGCGTTCTTCCCATTTGGCAGTTACATACTACCAATAAGTATATAATGATGAGTAGACATGAAGCAGTTGGCTTGGATATTTATTGAAGTTGGACTATGTCAGAGAGTAGACATTGCCCAGGACTGGGCTAGAGCCAGCAGAGACTGCAGAGACTGTTAACATGTTCAGAGCTATGGTTAAAGAGAACTCACAAGACCCCCCAGGCAGGTTGAAGTTGTCCTCAGGGAGCCATGTGGAAGGAATGGAATTCATAGAAATCTGCTTTCTGATTATGGACTTCTCACCAGTGATTTGAGAGCAAGTTTTTAATGACTCAGCCTGGAGTAAGGTTTCAGGTGGGTGAAAATGTCCAACATGGAGTCATTTATTGAAACTCAGCAGTGTTGCCCAGGGTAAGAGTAATTACATTTTTTGAAAAAACTTTTTGGACACAAAATCCCTGTAAAGCACTAGGTCTCTAAGGAAGCACTACCTGAAGGCTTAAGGGTGTGCTTGTTATGTGAGACTGGACACTATACAAGTCCATAGAGATGACTACACAATGCTCTTTTGTAGATCTGAGATGTGTGTGGACCCCCATCATTATACCTTTAGATTAAGTTCTACAAGTTAATCCTCACACACGAAATGGGAGTTATGCTGTCATTCAGTCTCTATTAAAGGAAAGCATATCAAGCCATGCCCTCTGTCTGGGAAGGTCAAAGTTCAGGCCCATTTTCTTTGTAGAACTACTGACTCTCTTCCTTTCAGAGATCTCATGAGCCTTATGGCCTTTGAGGAGATGATCTATGTGAAGTCTGAAACTTGGTTCAGTACCATTTGGGCAGGTCAGAAGTTGTAGGTCCAAACTTCCAGAGTTTGATCTTGTGATGTATTCTTCTTACACATTTAGAGCAAAGTAAAACTTTGGAAAACAGGTTTTCACATGCCAATTGTCACAACACAGCTTTAGGCATAGCTCTTTTCTCCTGTTCTGGTCCATCTTTGTTCAGTAGGCAATTTTGATTGGGCTTCTGAATCTGTAGAAAAATTAACCCTTGTCTTTGAGTTTATTATGTGTTTATGTCCTGTTAGGAGTGACAGGACAGTCCCATGCCCCTTTCTCGAACGTTGTTGAGATTCACTATCTTACACAGCTCTCCCAGTTTCCCTTCTACCTGTGTTTGTGTCTATGATATTTCTTTTTGGAATGTCATAGCTGTGTAGGTTCATGCATCTACCTCAGGTCAGAAACACAATTATCCCGTCATTGCAAGGTCCCTGGAATTATCTTTTTATACTTAAACATATCACGCCCACCCCACTTTTCTCCAAGTCCATTGCCTGAAGAATCCTGATCTCCTTTGGACTTTGTTACTTCTAGATTGTTAAGGAGGTTACTGCCTCCTTAATGTAATATGTAAAGGCTTGGCTAATTTTATCCAGCGTAATTCCCCAAAATTTTATGTGCAGTGATTTGCTTTTATGGCTGACTAATATTCTCTGGTAACATACAGGATACAGCCTTCAGCTAGTACTGTTCTTTGTTTCTTTAACACCACTGATCAGATGAAGTGACATCTAAGTGACTTGTTTGGAACTGCTGCAGTTCTGAGTTCATGTGCACCAGCCCTGTCCTGTCCAGTAGACAGCACTGCACAGCACCTTTGCCCACCTTTCAGCTCTTACTTCTCTCCCCTCTCCCTCCCATGATGCCCCTTGCTGTCTAGAAATGAGCACTCAAGGGCACTTACTCTCAGCACTTTTATCAGATATGAGTCTATATTCACTGCTGCCCACTGCAAAAGGTGACCAAGGCTGTGAGTTCCACAGATCCATGGATATAAATACGAACATAGAAGGCAATTTGATAGCATGCACATTTAGTAAAATGACAATAGCAGGTTCCCCACTAGTGCCTATCACTTTCATGACCATGGACTTTGGACTAGATTTACTATACCAGATAAGAATTCCCTTCTGTTAGAGTGAACCTCAAATCTGAACAGAAAGCATTTGGTTAACCCATAATAATAACATAAATATTATAGCAGTGGGTAGAATGTGTCTAATAATTTACAAATACTATACAGAGTAGTATAGTAGTAGTATTTGCTTGGCAGGTTGATATTGTAACACACACACACACACACACACACACACACACACACAAAGACCAGGAGTAGGTAAGACCATTAATGTATCTGACTCCCTAGCAGCCTGTATATCAACTTGTAACACTGAAACCAGTAACAGGTAATGATGCATCTTGTCAATGGAAGATTGATTTCTCTATGTTCTACAATCAAAATGTCCCCACTTAGGTCTGATCCAGGGTCTCATTGAACCAGGAGCTCATTGATTTGGCTAGTCTGGCTGACCAGCATGCCCTAGGGATACTCATGTTTCTGCACCACAACTGTTGGAATCTCAGGTGCGTGTTCCCATACCCAGCTGTTTACATGGGTTCTGGGAATCGAAACTCAGGTCCTTATGTTTATGGGGCAAAGATTTTTTAATTAAACATTTTTCTAGTCCCCCTTTAACTCATAACATTTGAAGACCATGTTCTTGGGGATAGAGAGCCTCATCAGATTGGTTACTGGTTTCAGATGCTTTCCATCAATACAACTAGCATATCGTTTGTAGATGAGGATTTCCTACAGCTTCTTGGTAATTTTTCATTTGTTTTTAACATATATCTTATCCAAACATAAAAAATCATCATACATCACTATGTGTTATAAGGACTTTTTTATATTTGATAGCTTTGCTGATATTATTATATGTAAATTATCCTAAATTTTAAAATTATATTTGTCAATATGTCATTGTTAGTTTCAGCTGCCAATTAGATATAACCTAGAGTCACAGAAGAAAAAGGAACCTCCATTGAGGAATTGCCTAGATCAGATTTGCCTGTGCCAATGTCTGTGGAGCATTTTCTTAGTTGTTGATTGATATAAGGACCCAACCCACTGTGGATGGTGCCATTCCAACACAGTTGGGCCTGGACTATATAAGAAGGTAACTGAGCAAGCCAGAGAAAGCAAGCTAGGAAGTTTTCTTCTGTGGTATCTACTCTAATTCCTGCCCTGGCTTCCCTTGGAGAACTGTAACCTATGAGCCAACTAAACCTTTTCCTCCTCAAGTAGTTTTTGGTCATGGTGTTAATCACAGCAATGGAAAGCAAACTAGAATTCAATATTTATTGTGTATTAAATGATTTAAATGAGTCCTAGTAGTTCATCAACTATTAAATAACTGAGAATTGACTTTCCCAGAGATATACATATTTTGTTATTTATACAGAGGAATCTCTCTTTCTTTTGCTTTTATAAATCATTTATGTTTTGCATTTATCTTGATTAATCTCTTCTTTCTTCTTTCCTTAGACATTCCGTTTTATGGTTTTTTACTTGTATATTTTAAATTATTTACTTGTCAAAACTATAATATAACATAACATTTCTCTCCTTCCATTTCCTCCCTCTAAACTTTCCTATATACCTCCTTACCCTATGTGGTGCTCTTTCAATTTTGTACACTGTAAAAGCCAGTGGGCGGTGACAAGCAAGAATACCACCTGCAGGTCTTTTTATTTTATTGACATATTAAATGCATGATTACCTTTTACTTTTCAGTTTAGTAACAAATGTATTTGGATCTGAACTCTGGTTATACCCAATACATTTTGATAATTAATGATAATTTACACAACACACTCTTCCCCCCCACCCCTGGACCACCTTTACTGTGCTCTTGAAGGAAGTTCCAAGAAAAGATTAACACCAGAGATTAGAGAAGGGAGAGGGTGGATGGGAGGGTTTCTGCATCCCTCTGGGATCTGCAAAGCTTGGCAGAGTCCAGCCAGTGCCTCAGTGGAAGCGGTACTTTCTAGCTGGCTTGAGGTTGGTGTATGTGGCCTTCATCTCTTCAGCCTCAGGGTTCCATACTTCTTTGAATCGCTCTCCTTTGGTGCTCACTACTTGGTTGTCAATGCATTGGATCAGCTTCTTGGGGGTCTTCTTGGGAGCCATAGGTCAGTGAGTCTTCTGGTCCTCTGCCCTGTCCACCATCATGTACTTCTGAAGGATGAAAGACTTCAACTCATCCTTCTGGGGCCTCTGAGGCACCTGGGCAAGTCTTGATCCTGATTTGGGCCATCTCAGCCTGAAGACCCCTCTTCCTTGCCCTCTACCAGCATCTGCACAACTTCTTCCAAGTTCCCCTGAGCTTTGGCCAGCACCCACTGGGCCTGCTCCATAGAGCAGGTAGGGAACACCTCCAAGAGTACATCCACTCCTGGAAGTTCTTCCTTGGCAGTAGCTGCCTCATTTGGGGAGTTCCCTGTAGCATCAGGAGGCCTGCTCTCATCTTTGAGCTTTTCTGGTTGTCTCAGGGTCTCTGGAAAAATGGGCACCTGACCTTGGACACAAGAGCTCTGTGGGTGCAGGTTCTCTTTGTTCTTAGCATTACTCAGCTGCACCAAGAGCTTCTGCATCATGTCCCCAATTATACTACTGGGGATGTGGGCAATGCCAGGCACGTAAGCTTTTATCATCTCAACGAAGCCTCCATATCAAAGTTCTTCTCTGATGGCACTGAGGGGTCCAGGTCCTCCAGGACCCCAAGCACATAGGAGAAGATGACCTCATCCAAGCCACTAAGGTCTGTCTCTGAGAGGTGTGCCTGAAGGAAGGCAAGGAGGGCTGAACTGATGAGCCTCTCCAACTCCATGCTGTGTCTTCTGCTTTGTCAGGTGCCGCTGGCGACTTGTCACACATGGTGCAGTTCTTATCCCCATAGCACACTCTTAAAACTTAAGGAAATATGATTAACGGTGTTTCAAATTTCAAAATTATTTGCATGAACTTCTGATTAAAAAATAATAATACCCATTTAAACAATATGCTCTTTGAAGTGAAGTTGTAGTAAATTCTTGGGCTTTGGAAGGTCAGAGTGTGCATATGCAAAATAAATTAGGGTATCTTGACTTATTGAATCTGATATTACTTTATCTATATCTATGTATAGTCACACAGTCATGGATTTATATGTGCCTGCAGGAATTCCCTATATAAGAGGTAGGAGTTTTTATAACCCTCTAAATTATAGCATTTATAATATATTCAACCTGTTTATGCCTGTGTGATTTTTTTTTAAACAGCCTGGTGAAAATTTGCTGTGTACTCTGTCTCCTGCCAAAGCATCAGTGTATTCATTTAGCTTAGTGGTTACAACACTCTGCACTTGCTTCTCCCACGCTGAAGAGAGAGGCTTCCAGGCACCCTGGGGAGAAATGACCAGACTCTCAAATTCTCCTTTCTTATTTCTGTTTTTGATATTACGGAGGACCGTTTTCAATATTAGATATAATTGTTGCAACTGTCATCTTTTTGGATACAACTTTATACTTATTTAAGTTATTTCTCTAGGATGGATTTTTTTTTTTTATCCCGAGAGGAATAAGGTATGAATTTTTTATGGGCTTGTGACTGTGCATAATTTTATAACATCAAATTATTTTTGAAAACTTGTGTATGACTGCACTCTGCCAGCAGCAATAATGGAATAGCATTTAATCTCTACTGATATTGGAAAACAAACATAGAGCTATTAGTTGAGGACATATTTTGGAGTAACTGGAGATGTGTGCAAATGTATTTTGCTTAGTCAGTTTGTATGAAGATATTTTCTCTGCATACCAGAGGGCCTAGCCTGGGAATACAGTGGCAAGTGTCAGGCAATATGCAATGGAAAGACCTGGAAGACAGGTCTCCTTAGAGAGCACTGGATACTTTCATGTAAATGTCTGATCCTGGGATGACCTTGCAACTGTGATGTTTGCTATCTTGTTCTAGCTTGACACAACAATTGACATATCTTCATGTGCTCCACATTGCAGGCTAATTATACATTTTACTTTGTGGATAAGATAAAAATTTTATTGGAAACATTTCTGAAGATTTCCAACCTTTTCCAGGGAGGTGGAAATGGCCAAATGTTCAACCAGTTGCAGGTATGTGACTGAGGTAGTGACCTAAGGCTGGGAATTACCTGCTGCAATTTGGCTGAGATATGGGGTGTTCCTATGAAAAATTTAATTAGTCTGAAGCGTGCATGGCTCCTCCAGTTGACAAGGAAAATTGTCAACAGTTGGATATGCTTGAAAACTGTCATGAATTTTTAGTGTTTTCCCCATGCAAATTGGCACTATGTCAAATTAATAATTTACTAATATTGATAATTTAAAATATTTATTAAATTTAATGCTTTTAAAATGGTTTACATTCTTTTCAGTTGTAAGTTTATTATATCATTTCTCAATACTGTACAGGTTACCCAAAACAAACAAACAAAACCAAAATACTAGACAGAAACAGAAAGGGGACTAGCTGGGAAGCAGGGACTCAGCAGGAGTGGGATGGGAATACAAGAAGGGAGCAAGGTACAAATATAATCAAATTTAATATGTACGTATATGGGGATTTAATGATGAAACCCTTATTACCTATAATTGATATATGTGACCAAAGACTAAAATCTCTAATATTGACAAATTATGGCTTTAAAAAGGTCCATTTCTTTAGACCCCCAAGAGCCATTACTTATAAAATGACAGCTTAGGCAGGTCACTTAATAACTTTTGGGCTTTTGTGAAATCATAATTTGAAATCTTGGTAGTATGAGAAAATTGCTGCACATTTTATTCATGTTTGAAATACATGTTGCTCACTGGACAAACAGATCATGTCATGGACTTAGGAGCCACAATAGGCAGCTATGACTCATTGTGACCTCGTCACTGTCTAGGCCTGTGCTTTGGGCTTCTTACTTGTAAAGAAAGAAATGGTAACATATTTGGGTGTAAGTGAGCTGAGCTTTGAGGTTGACCAGTGATGCAAAGATGTTGGTTGGTTCTATGTTCTCTAAAAGCAGATGGTCTCCATCCCTTGGGAATGTGGCTGTTGGTAGGTTGCTCATGTCCCAGTGGGTGGCTACACATCCACATGCACATGGGAGCACTAACTGGACTCAGGGAGTGAATTATAACAAAAATAACATTAAAAGATATTAGATTCAGAGATAAATGGGGCAGGAGATGCTAGGGGAGCTGGGTGAGGTAGTGAATGGATATGATCAATAGACATTGTTTAAATGTATGAAACTTTCCCAGAATAAGAAATGTTAATTTTAAAAGAAATAATTTTGCTGCAAGAAACAGCTGCTAAAGCAAAAGAAGGGGTGGGGTGTGTGCTGGAACAGAGCAGAGGCAAGGACATGCGATGATGGTGCACATCTGACACAAAACAAGGAGACAGACACAAAATGAGGCTCCAGACTCTGGTCAGTCAGCCTTGCAGCTTCACAAACAGCATCTAGTTCTATAATACTATCCTTCTTTGTTTGTCCATGGCTTCCTTTGTTAACATGGATCTTATCAACTGTGTCTGTATTGGACCTGATAGAAGATGCTTTAGGTTTTATAAGGTCTTTGTTGTAGCTACAAATACTAGCATTCTGTATTTGTAATCACCAAGGCAATAGTGCACTAGGACTAGAACATGAAGAGGAGCCTGCTGCATAAGATGTCTACTCACAAGAAGAAATGTCGGAAACCAAAGTCACTTATTCAGCCCTACAGAACTTTTACTCTACTCAGGCTCTGAGGTCACAGGTGACTTCTCAAAGGGCTCTTGGTGTGGAAAGCTCAGTGTTTGTAGTGAAGTCCAAGCCTGTCTCTGCCACTAGATGGTGTCCTTACTGCTTTTGGGTGGTGCCCCATCTATTCTTCACTTCATTTTCCTTCCATTATAAGGCAGCGGTAATTTCCCCTAAGGAATTCTGTGAGATTAAATGAAGTAATGTGTAATAGAGTGCCCCGCACATGGTCTGGCAAATAGCTAATGCCCAGTGAAGGAAGATAGACAAGACTTAAGGAAGAGCAAGCAGCCAGACTTCACAATACAGTCTTGTCTCCATAGATCTGACTAGATAAAACCAATAAAGGGCAAGTAGAGACGGAGTTTACGGTCAGAAGGAACAGATCATGTGAGAAGGCCTAATGTTTTGCAGTTTGAGACTAAAGCATAGATAACTATCACAATCTACCAACAAACTAGAAAGTCCATTTATTAAAAACATATTGAGGTACATTTAGGTATACATGTGCATGTGTATACTCTCTCCACTATGTGGGACCAGGGACTTGAACTCAGGTCATCAGGCTTGACAGCAAGAGTCTTTAACTGCTGAGCCATCTCACCCTTTCAGAACTAGCAAATTTTATATTTCCCACCCCTTAAGTCTGCACTAAAGACCCATTGTGTCCATAGCTTTTTTGATGGTACTTGGGTATGGTAGTGTGTTCCGAGTGTACACACACCCATTGCAAAAACAAACTCCAGAATTCTATTAAGTCAGATTAATTTTGGAGAACTCTCCACAGCAAAACCATTGGCAGATGAGGTAACATTAAATGAGAGAAAAACAAAGCGTAAGCTACTTTTGATGGCATAACCTCAAAAGAAGGTTTGAGAAAGGCTGGAGTCCTGTGTGAGCACTACTTCTTCGTAGACAACAGACTCGCACAAATGTGATTCACAGGAGGAATCATGGGATAGAAAAGATAGCCCCGTGGCTTTGCTAGGGCTCAAATCTACTAACTTTCAATATTAGACCATCACTGCGATTATAATAGTTATAGTCATCGTCTTTATTTTTCATGGTTCAAGACTATATCAAATACTGCCTTTTTAAATTATAATGCCTTGTCTTAGGGTTTCTGTTGCTGTGATAAAATACCATGAACAAAAGCAACTTGGGGAAGACAGAGTTTATTTCAATTATATTTCTATATCATGGTTCATCTTTGAGAGAAGTCCAGGCAGGAACTTGGAGGCAGGAACTGAAGCAGAAGTCATGGAGGGATGCTGCTTATTGGCTTGCACTTGCACTTAGCCTGCTTTTTTATACAACCCAGGACCACTAGCATAGGGATGGCACTACAGACAGGGAGCTGGGCCTTCTCGTTTTGGTCATAGATCAAGACAATGCCTCAAAGACTTGCCACAGGCCAATGTGGTAGGAATCTTTTCTCAACTGAAAGTCCCTTTTCTCAAGTAACTTTCTCTTTTGTCAAGTTGACAACTACCCAAGGCATATCTTAAACTTCTTTTAAGTGGACCCATTTTATGTTTCTTTTCCGTGTGTCATAAAACTTTGAGTAAGTTTAATAAGTATTATTGAGCAAGAAGGCATGATGCAATCATTTCTGTTAAGCTTTCTTGTTTTCCTTTAGGATGCCCTGAGAAACAAATTTATAAGAAACTTTGTGGAGAGCCAGTTGCATATTGACATGGACAAACTCACTGAAGATCTTCAGACATATGGTAAGGGTGCTGATGGGTTGCCTTGGATTCATCTGTCCAGGGCTGTGCTGCTTGGATCCTACCCACTGTTGCTGGTAACATCAAATTTGCTTTTACCCTCCCCCTTTCTGTTTCACTAACTGGACCTTAAGGGCTTGAAGTAGATATTCCACAAAGTTTGTCCATGTCTTCAGGTCTCTGATTACAGCAGAAAGGCTAGAGAAAGGAAAACATTTTATAACATTTCATTGCACAATACTTAACTTATTGAAAAATTACCAGTGAATGTGCTATGTACAAAAGTAGTAAGGTTGGGTTGAGCATCTCGTACTTTAAAGGCCTGGGATACAAGAATTTCAGATTGGGGAAGCTTTGTATACACTTAAAGGAATAATTTAGAGATGAGTCCCAACTCTACATACAAAATTCCTGTAGTTACTACACATCAGACTGAAGATAATTTTATACAGGAATTTTCAGTATGAAACAAAATTTTGTGACGTGGGATTTTTCTCTTGTGGTTTTATTGGAGCTGTCTGCTTTACTTAGTGATATTTTTTCCACGCTGATTTTCCTTAGCTAGGTTTTGTCTCCCAAAAATTTATTTTAATTGTTGTATTTTTTTGCATAGTTCCTAGCTTTTTTAATTGAAAATCTTTCTATTTTCAGCATAATTGGGCCTAATTATATTTTAATTCTCTGCTATTTACAATACTATTTGTCTTTTGTTGGTCTTTGTTTTTTCTCTTGAATTTTGGTTATTCTGCTTTATCTCTAATGAATATTAAATATTTTCATTGATGATCAGATATTTCATAGTGAAAAGTAGTTGTAAAAATGAATTTATGCCCCTCAAATGGTGTTATTTTCAGTAGGTCATTCATTTCCTTGATTTTAGCAGAGACCTGTGGTGGGGTCACATTTTCTTAATCCCACTGGGACCTACTGTCTGTTTTTCTTCTGCCCCTGAGGCATAGCTCCACTAGGGTAATGAAGGGTCTGAATCAAAAAATAGATGTTTACTAGAGTCCACATTCTTGGAAGCCTGTGAAGTCTAAGCTCCATTGGACTTCTGGAATATATATATATATTTTAAATAAAGTTTTATATGTCTGAGTGTTTTGCCTGCATGTGCGTATGCATACCACATGTGTGCCTGGGGCTTAAGGAGTTTAGAAGGCGTAGGATCTCCTGGAACTAGAGTATCCTGATAGTTGTGAGCTACCATGTGGGTGCTAGGAACTAAACCCAGGCCCTCCACAGGAGCAACCAGTCCTCTTAAACACCAAGCCCATCTCTTCTCCTTGAGTTTCTTAGTTCTTAGTGATGCTCAATAGCAGGATTCCTGGGTACCCATTTTTATCTCAGATCTTCAAGTCTTTCTTCCCTGATTTGCTTATTGTTTGAAGCCATAGTCAAGATTTTTAAAATGTTTATTTATTTAATGTGTATGTACATGTGTGTGCATGTGGTGCCTCCACCCATTTTTACCTGCAGAGCCTGGAGAAAGCCATTGGATATCTTCCACTGCTGCTCCCTTTCTTATTTCCTTGAGTCAGAGTCTCTCACTGAACCTGGGGTGGTTTTGTGTGCTTTTTGGCTAGGCTGCCCTAGCCCTGCCTTCCCCCCCCCCCATTCATGCCTCCCTATGACCAACATTGGGGTGACATGTTTGTATGGCCACACCCAGCTTTTTAAACTATTTATTGGAGATCTAAACTTAGGTCCTCATGCTTGCAATGTGCCTGAGCCATCTTCCCAGCCCTTATTTCTGAAAGTCTTTCATGCTTTCCAGTTGTTGTTCCTGGGAATTTTTTTTGGTCACAAGTAGACCCTTATTCTAAGAAGGAATTCGCTCTGTAGACCTTTAGGGCTGAGGCTTATTGCTCAATTATACAATTAAGAGAAGTTTCTTGTGATCATTCCTGCAACATTTTTATTTTAGCTCTATTTAAACATTAATGCCATTCTTTAGAGTTAAAAACATCCTCAGAGTTTGGTTGTGGTTACAAAATGTGATGTAAACAGCCAAGTGAAGGAATGGTTCCTTTGGCTCAGAGTTTCAGAGGTGTCAGTCATCATGAAGGGAGGGGTGTGGCTTAATAGCCCTTAGCACCCAACAGCTTAAATAATGGTAGCAGGAAGTAGTAGAAAGGTCATGCAGGAAAAGGTCATGGAAAGGACATGCCTTGGTGACCTACTTCTTCCTCTACTTTTGACCTTTGCCAACTAGAGTCATCAAAAATTCGTCTATTAGGTAAGAGCATTCATGAACATCAATAATTTCTTTTATTTTTTCACATTTGATGAATCATCATTCCTCCTCCTCCTCCTCCTCCTCCTCCTCCTCCTCCTCCTCCTCCTCACACACACTAGAGAGTTTGCTGTTGGCAAACAGTCCATTCTGTGTATGAATAACCCGGTCTCTTTTGAGCTCTTTTTTAAATGAAGAAACACATTCATTTTTATATTCATTTGTGTGATACCCACTGGAGCACTGGAGTAAAAGAGAAGTTGATTTGTTCTAATTTGTTTACTGTTTTCAGGACAGATGCTGGACAAGATGTTTAACCATGTGGAGGCTGGACACTTCCGGTTCTTGGGTGGTATCTTGTCCAATCTCTCTTCCTGTGTGGTGTTGGACCGATTCCAGGCAATGGAGACTGTTGACACCCTGGAGACCAAGGCACATGAACTCATGCAGCAGAATAGTTTTTTGGCCAGTAAGTACTTGGCAGAAAAAACATGCTCACTAGTGTACAAGCTCCAATGGGTGGTCAGTTTGTCTCATCTCCCTAAATGCATCTTAAGTTGACTTGGGAAGAAGTCTTCTAGATAAATCATAAGATGGAACAGAGGTATATGCACTGAGCTAGTGAATAGATTTTCCCAATGCTGTAATGACAGGCAACTGTTCACAAGCCCAAGGGCACCACTACCTGCTAGATCTGATTTTACTGTTTTGACATTATTTTAGGGTGAAATCTCGCATGAGAAGCAGTGCACTCAAACTTTCTCCATCATTTTAGTTTTATCACATTATCTTGATTCTCCGAAGTAGGAAAGAAAAATGACAATGGCCAGTTAGATTCCATTATCAGTTCATCTAGTCAGCATAAATGCAATGCATTCTTATATTCTTTTTGAGTAAGCATGGGATTATTACTTTTGTTGCTGTGAGGTGCTAGGGATTTAAGTCAGGACCTTGTGTAAACTCAGTACATGCACTATTGCTAGACCATATATCCAACTTTACAGAGTTTATTGGGGTTTGAGATGAGTTTGCTAGGGTGCAGGGATGTTATAGCAAACTGCTACCAAGTTCAGCCTAGAAACCCAGCAGACACTTGTTACGCTATAGTTCTGCAGACTAGAAGTCTAAAGTCAAGTTGTCCACCAGTTTCCTTGGATGGCTGTTAGGGAAGGATTTTCTATCCACATGTGTGGGATTATGGATGCTTGCCTCTTCCTGAAATTTCTTTATGTAATTTGTGCAATTATCTGCCAACTGTTCCCTTTCCAAAAGGATACAATCTGTTGAATTATGGCCTACTCTGCTAGCATCCTTTTAACATGATGACACCTTTCAAGGTACAATCTTCCTGGGTGGGCAAAGGATGGCTCTGAGGATAAGAGATTGTTGTACAAATTTAAGGACTTAAGTTCAAATCCACAGTACCAGTGTTAAAAGAAACAAACAAATAAACAATGAAGCAAACATACAGACAATATATAAGACCAAACCTAGTATTATGGCCACAAAGATAGTGTTGCTGAGGCCTTTTGATGACCAGCCTAACTCCAGGTTCAGTGAGAGATCCTATCTCAAGAGAATAGGAGAGTGATAGTGGAAAAAGACACCTGATGTTCCCACTGGTCTCCACATGCATGAACATGCACACAAACACACACACACACACACACACACACACTCATACACACGCATACATGCATGCATACATACATACAAATACATGCATTAACCAGACACACACAAGCAGTAACACACATGCACATACAAACACATTTGGTAACCAGATATACACACAGAGAGTCTTACATACACACATATGTACACACACATACACAAAGACATATATTAAGCTTATGTACCCACATAGCACCCCACCATGACATATATTAACCAGACATATACACACATCCACACACACACATATATTAACCAGAAATATACACACATTCACATACACACATATATTAAGCAGACATACACACACACCAAGACATGTATTAACCACACACACACTCATACACACTCTCACACACACACACACACACACACACACACACACACAAGCACTCACATGATGATCTCTCCTAAGATGAGCACATTCTGACCTCCAGGGGTTTGAATTTTGAAGGAACACAACCTAGCTTATAATAATCTTTCTGCATTAAATTCAGAGAATCTGTGTAGCAGAGAGAAGCATCTTATATTTATGCTACATCTGATAAGTACCCAAGGATGCATATTCTATGCAGCCAGCTGGACTTGTTATCCCAGGGAGAGAATGCCTGATTATCTGACCTGCTCTGAGTAATTTTCAAGTCTATTCAAAATGTGAAATGAGCAAAGTCTTTGTGTTAGTGATAACACAATATTGTCTTTTGTAGAGTAGGAAAGGTGCCTTGAGCTTTGAATTACAGGGCCTTGCTTCAGTTGCCTATGGAGCAGAGTAGGCTGCTGGCTTGCTTTCCTGGGGCTGCATTCAGCTACTAAAGGAGTGGAAGGCTATTCAGAATCCAAGGCCCTGCTCACATTCTTGCTCATCCTGTATGTCACATCTATGAGTTGTATGACACTTTTCTTTTTTCCTGTTACCAGGTATTATATTCAACAGTTCCCTGGGACATAGACACATTAGATCGGCACCTCGCCAATTGCCACGCCATGTCACATATACAATCCGGACTAGTGTCTTATACAGCATGAGGACAGACATGATAAAAAATCCCTCCTGGAAGTTTCACCCTCAGGATCTACCAGCCACCAGCTTCAAATATAACTACGTTTTTATCCCACTACAAGACATGATCGAGAGAGCCATCATTGTCGTACAGACCGGGCAGGAATCCCTGGAGCCAACCACACAGGCACAGGCAGCTCCCTACCCATGCCATACCAGTGACTTGTGAGTAGCTGTGGTTACCCATGTTCTCCTCCAGTGTCTACCTACCAGTAGTGAAATTCTGCATATAGAAAACAGAGTAAAGAAAAAAATCTTTGAGCTTCTTTATTATTGTTGGAAAGTACAGTTTAAAATGTCCATTCCTGATTCTAATTTTTAAAGATTATAAAATAATAAAGATTATAATTTATAAAGATTATAATATATAAATAATATATATTATATAATATACAATCTAATTTATAAAGATTATAATATATATATATATATATATATATATATATATATATAGTCTATCCTATTTCAACTGATTCTACCCACAGAATGAAAATCTTCGAACAGAAATTTCCCCAGGCAAAGAGTGAGTTCACTTTGTGCCCTATACTATACTGAATCCATGTGAGTGGAGGGATATGTAGGCATTGTGTTACGTAGGCAAGTAGTGTAGGGATGATTTAAAATACATAGGATTGTAAGCAATAGTGTGTATGTTCCTCCTAGTTTATATACTTGTTGATCTTGGTATATCTGGAGATGATTTCCGGAAATAATGCCATGTAGAAATTCAGAGGCCACTTAATATAATTATGTGTAGTTTTAAACCAAACTGTCAGACATCTATAGCTTTCAACAAAGTCAGATCAAACTTGATGGATACTAGTCAGGAGGACTGTGCAAGTCTGGCTCCCAGCTCTACCTTTTTATACCCGAGGAAGCAGAAGAAGATGATTCTTTCTTCGGTCTAAATGCTTAAAAAATAGGTTGGGTACTTTGTACTATTTAGGGGGTTAAGTGTTGCACAAGGCCCTCTGTCTTATGTATACCGCTAGCAATCTAGGAGTGTGTGTAGTTAAATTGTGTGATTTGGCAAATAAGCTGGATATATCAGGAAGTGCTGTTCAAGGCTGAGTCAGCTGATGAACTAAGTCAGGCAGGGAGTGCTTAGTAGACAGAGCAAAGGCTCTGGTGTGCTGAGGCTTGGTGAAGTCAAGCATTATAAAGCACACCTGAGTGTAGTCAGACCAAGAAGTGTTCCAAAGAGGTTGAATGACCCTACCACAGGCTGCAGTAACAGCCTTGCTTCCTGCCTTCCTCATGATGGGCGCTGTTCTCATAAGCATCTGCTCCCGCATCTGACCTTGGTAACAGAAGGTGTGGGTTCTTTGCTCTCCCTGCACACTACCTCTGATGGGATTTTTACTGGCTTCCTTGGAAACAAAGAAGGAATTGAGTGGATGAACAGAGAATTATTAAGGGATAATTGCAGTGAGGCTAGTTCTGAGAACAGATCAGATACTTGTCTTTCAGTGATGCTGCACATGATGACGGGTGCTGCACCTCTGACCTCTGAAGTCAGGCCTTGTCTCTAGCTGATTGGTGGTCCCTCTGTGAAAACAAGCCAGCTGATTTTCTTGTCCCCTCCTTTCTACATCGTGACACGGCTCATCCATTACAGCGCATCAGTACATTGTTGATGGTGGCGGTATTATGTGGTGATAGAATGTAGGCTGGATAGGGCCTGAAGAGAGCTTGATTAAGCCTGTCTTGGGGCATCTTAGTGTGATGGAGAGATCAAAGGAGAGAGAGAGAGAGAGAGAGAGAGAGAGAGAGAGAGAGAGAGAGAGA